>JAUMJM010000344.1:0-46229 GCA_033558235.1 Neomorphus geoffroyi
TCCTAGCTCTGGGCCCACAGTGTCCACGTTTGCCAC
Source organism: Neomorphus geoffroyi (assembly GCA_033558235.1). Lineage (NCBI taxonomy): Eukaryota > Metazoa > Chordata > Aves > Cuculiformes > Neomorphidae > Neomorphus > Neomorphus geoffroyi. The sequence goes on from JAUMJM010000344.1 coordinate 37, forward strand.
GTGCTTCCAGCCAGTTCTGGAGCAGCAGCTCCTGACAGGGCAGGGCTCTGCTCTCGGCTCCCCAGGGACCCGGGGCGGAGGGCTGGCTCTCACCGGCAGCGCGGTCCGTCACCAGCTTGCTGACTCTGCTCTCCACAGCGGTCAGGGTCTCTCCGGCCGACTGCTCTGTCAGCAGCCCAATGCGCTTGAGGTTGTGGAAGGTCAGCAAGTGCTCAGGCCCGTAGCTCTGGAGAAGGGTCAGGCGGATCAGCGTGCAGCCCCGGCTGCGAGCTCAGAAAGGTGGCAGGGGTGCCATCTCCATGAGGAGGGCTGCTCAGGGCAACCCCGCAGGCAACAGGGCAGGCAGGGCTCAGGGCTCCTGCGGAGATGCCGAGACAGGGGCTGTTTTGTGGAGACAGCCTGAGCGACCCTGGGCAGCACTGTCCCTGGACACTCACCCGCAGGTACTGCGTTTTCAGGGAACGGTAGTCTTTGGGCATGAGACCTGTGGGGAGCAGCAGGGTGAGCTCTGCGCCCAGGCTGGAGGGCCCCGGTGCCAGCCCCCCCTGCCCAGCACAGCTGGACACCTCACCGTTCTCCGTGGTGGAGAGGAGGCACATCAGGCGCAGGCTCTCGATGGGGGACACCTGCATGGGAGCGGGCGGTGAGCCCTGCCCGCAGGACAAGGTGGCCAAGAAGCCATCCCTCCGGCCTGGCGCGGTCTCACCTGCCGGTCAATGTGCTCCTCTATGAAGCTGGTGCTCTCACGGACGTCGAAGCCCTCCAGCAAAGCTGTGGCAGGGGAAGAGCCAGCCTCACTTTTCCCACCCCTAGGGCTCTCTCTCCAGCTAACGGAGCCAGAGGCCATGCTCAGCTCCCTCCCCGTGCCCCGTGGAACAGGGCAGGCTTGCGAAGCTGGGCCTTCTACCACACACCCCAGACCTCTTCAGGGTGAGGCTGGACCCTCTTTAGGACCTGGAGAGCCGTCTCAGCCTGAAGGTCAGGAAAGACCATGGCCACACAGAGGGGACCCAGGCTGAGGGCTGCCTAGGCCCGGGGCAAGTGGGTTAGAGTGGAGGGATGGGGAGTGAGGACTGGGACAGGGAAGAGCACTCACAATGTTCAGTCTTGATCATCTCCTGGAAGTCCTGCTTGGTTTTCTTTTTCATGAGGGACTCGCAAGCACCGACATCTGCACAGCCAAGAGAGGTGGGCACTTGGAGGAGAAACAGATTCCGCGTACAGCTCATCACCACAGCCCCGCTACAGACACCTGCGTCGACCAACAGCCCCTGCTGCCCCGCCCACCGCTCACAGCCTCTGCTGCTCCCCAGGACAAGCAGGGGCCTTCAGCTCCCCCTGCACCCCCCAGGAGCCCAGGTAGCCACTGCAGTGGTTGAGGGCCTCTCCCTCCCTGCTGTTGCAGCCCTGGCTCCCACGCAGGGCATTACCTGCAGCACAACGATGTCGGTCACGCCAGCCTCCTGTGCCAGGATCGTGGCTGCACCTGTGAGGTGGAGCAGAGGAGTGGGGAGGGGGCACGGCAGGGGGAGCAGGGTGGCAAGGGGACCCCCGGGTCTGTCCTGGGGGGCAGTGCCCAGGCTGGAGGGACCCTGCTGGCACCTACTGGGCAGTGGAGGCCTTGGGACACGCAACAGGGAAAGGCACCTGGGGCTGCAGGAACAGGGTGCCCAGGCAGGGCAGCAGTGTGGGGGGAAGCCCCATGGCCGAGCATGAGACTGGGCAGGGCCGGGGCGGTGGTGGGCAGCACCGGGGGTTCTGTCTCCAGCCGGGCAGCAAGGACATGGGGTGCGAGAGGAGACGTTGCCCTGTCTAGGAGACGCTGGGAGGGGTCCCCGGGGGTCTCGGGAACTCCGTCCCGGCAGCGGGAAAGTGGTTCCCGGGCCAGGCAGTGCTCCGGGGCAGGGGAGGAGGGGGACAGGGGGCCCCGGGGCTCTGTCTTGGAGGCGGTCGGCGCTCAGGGGTGGGAGTCCTCATGGCGGGCTGTGCTGTGGGTCGGGGGGGCGGGTGGTCCCGGGGGCCCCGTCCCGGGGCAGTCAGAGTTCGGGCTCAGGAGAGCTTCCCGGGGGCTCCGTCCCACGGGAGGGCGGCGTTTGGGGGCAGGAGGGGGACCCCGGGGGCTCCGGCCCCACCCTGGCCCAGTGTGGTGTCTGCAGGTAAATACGGGCAGCTGGGACACGAGGATGACGCCAGCTCCGACCAACCACGCCGCGTCCAGTACCTGGTGGCCCATGGGCTACAGGCAGAGGAGGTGGTGTGTGGGCCCTGGACCACCTACGTCTGCGTGCTGGAGCCATGAGGGTCCCCACCACTGCAGTGAGCAAGACAGGGAAGCGTGACTCCTCCCGCGCGGGCGGGCAGGCGGCCCTGGGCCCTGGGGACTCCAGCCTTGCTGCTCCCTGCTGCACGCCCCCACCCCCCCCCCCACCCCACCCCGGACCTCCAGCCTTGCAGGGGGTGTGGGAGAGGCAAGGTCCCCCGCATCACACACCCACCGGGTGGCAGGGCTGAGCATGGGGTCAAGCAAAGCCAACTAAGGGAACTGCAGCTAAAGCGAGCCTGCACTGAGCCAAGCCTGCTGTGGTGGTGGGAGAGGAAGATGCTGATGGACAACAGCTACAGAAAGGGAGGGGAGGAAAAAAAGCCTGCGAGGAGAGTGCTGAGGGTCAGCCCTCTGGAATAAGTTCTGTCAGTCCCAGAGCACGCGCAGCAAGGCACAGCACCAGCAGCCAGGCTGCAGCAGATGCCTGCGCCCACCCCTGCACTAGCCTAACATAATAACAACCAACTCCAATCTTCAATAACAAAGGTGTGGGAGAACTCCCACAAATGAAAACAATTTATTTTTTTTTTTTTTTTAAAAGTACGCCTGGGGCAGGAACCCCCAACCCTGTGATAAACTGGGCTGGGGCAGGCAGCGCCTCAGTAGAAGGTGGTGGTGGTGGAGTTGAGGACCCTGGAGCTACTGGATGCCTTTGAAAGTTGGCGCTGTGAAAAGAAGCAGCAGAAGATGGGGTTGAGCGTTTGTTTGAGGGTGCTGGTTTGTTTGGGCTCCCCACCCGCTTCTGCTGAGTGTTTCCTGCCTTGTTCTGAAGCATCGAGGAGCTGAGGAAGAACTGGGAGCCTCCCAGAAGCAGGAAGAGCTGTTGCCTACATCCCTCCCGCAGGGGGCAGGCTGGCTGTCCCGGGAAGCGCTCCCAACAGACCAGCGGGAAGCAAAGCGGCTGCTCCTCAGCGAAGGGAAGCACAACCGGGGCCTGCCCTGCGCGGGCCGCGGGACGAAGCGACTCTGCGCCAAAGCAGCACCCTCCTTGCCCCAGGGTTGTGCTGCCACGGGGAAGGGATGCTGGTGGCTATCTGGTATCAGAAGCTGTTAACGCTTGGGCTCAGCCCCTCCTAAGGGAAGGGTAGAGGCCACTAAGGGAGCTCCTGCCAGCCACAGCAAAGCTGCATCTACCCCCAGCTCCCCAGCTGCTGCTTGCCAAGCCACCAGTGCAGTAGAGGAGGTGGGAGAGGCAGTGGGGACCCTCTGCAGGCTCAGCCCAGGGTGGACAGGAGGCAGGATCCTGCAGGGACCGCACACCTGATGAGTCCACGCGGGGTAGCAGGAAAAGGGGGAGAGGGGTCAGGAGACCTCCAACAGACTGGCTTGGGGCAGTGAGAGTGCTGCTGCCAGCTGCCCGGGCCACCGTGCCACAGCCCCTGCAAGAGGCCGGGGAGAGCACCACCACCTCCGTGCCCACAGCAGAGATGAGGGACTTGGATCCCAGGGGCAGCAAGGCTGTTCCAAGGAGCCCTGGGCTTTGTCCCTGCGCGAGGCTGGGAGGTGCCCCAACACCAGGGTCGTATTTGTGCCTGTTCAGGGCCTTTGCAATGGGAGCCAGTGCTCGGCCTCAGCCATCAAATCTCAGTTTTAAGTTCTTGATACAGAACCAACAGATCTGTTGCCGCAGGCGCTGACAGGAACAGCCGTACTGCGCGGGGACACCAGGAGGGCTGTGCAGAGCCAAGACCCCCCCCCGGCTGCTCTGGGAGCAGGGAGCACACACACCACACCCCCCCCCGTGCTGTCCAGTGAAAGGAGCCGGGGTTAGAAGAGGTGAATTACCGCAAACTGAGAATAGGTGCTTGGCAACAGAACTAACACTGTTGTTACGTTATCTGGAACACATTCTCCTTGTTCTGGTCCTTGACTCTAGAGCTGAGGTTCTTCACAGCCGCACGCCTGGTGGTCCGGGCCTGGCCAAGCTACAGGAAAAAGTGAGTTAGAGGGGACACGGGGATCAAGTAGAGCCAGGGGAGCTGCACTGGCTTCGCTGCCTGTCACTCTGCAGTGCCCAAAGAGCTTCAGGGTTCAGGATCTAGGGTCCAATTCCGATCCTGGAAACATACAGCACCAGACCCAGATTTTGAAGACACGCCCCCCCCCCCCCGGCTTGCAGGTTCAGCGCAAAGGAACAGCTGTACGCTACAAGTCTGAGCTAGAGGGAGATTTCCTGAATGCTGCTACTGCCCTCCTCCTCCTCCCTCAGGTCTCACAAACATCCTGCCAGGATCGCGGAAGCCTAGCGCAGCAGGTACAGACTTTTGCATCCCAGAAGCTTGGCACAGTAGGTAGCAAAAGCTCAGCATGGCAGCAGTCATCCATTCCTCTCTTCCCCAGCCCACTTTGGAAAGCTCCTTACCTTCCCTCCGGAAGCTGGCAACCGAGACACTGGTGACTGGCTGATGGTTCCCCCAAAACCAGAACCAACAGTGCTGTTAGGAGTGCCAGTAGAGACAGAAGAGCTGTTGAGCTGAGGGGAAAAACAGAGCACATGTCACACAGGGAGGAAGTTGGTGACTGCACTGTGCCGGGGAAACCAAGGTGGAAGTCCCAGCTGCACAAAGCCTTCTGCCTCTGGAACACCATAGCAACAACAGGGTGGTTGTCCCCAGGGAGAAGAAGTCCCCGCATCCTGGCCTCTTCACCTGCTTCTGTTGCACTGCTGCATCTCCCAAATCCTCCCCACATCTCTGCGTGGGGCCAAGGGCAGCCCAAGACCGGGCACAGCTCCAGCCTAATGCCAGCTCCCAGCAGGGTCCCAGCACGCCCGTGCTGCTTGGCATGGACAGTTTACCTTCTTCACTTTGCCAGGCGTGGGGGTGCCGAGCACGCGTCGCTTGATGGGTGGGGTGTGGAGTGCTTCCATACATCATTTCTGCCTCCATCTGGCGGCTTTTCTTCAGTTGCTGCATGAGAGATCTGCACTTACAAACCCGAGCAGAGGAGTGGTGCAGAGCCTGCCCCTCGCTGCCAGGAGAAGGGCGGGCAATGCCCCGCACCCCGTCTGTGGCACAGGCAAGCATCAGGGATACCAAACAGCAGTTTTGCACGTATCCCAAGCCGAGCTGGCATTCTGGCACAACTGGGACCAGGAAAGGAGCTCACCATGCAGACACTGACAGCGATGGACACCGCTCCCACTGCCAAAGAAAGGTGACTGCACACAGAGCCACCCTCAGGCAGAGAGGGAGAAGACTGAAAGCCCTCAGCAGCAGCTCGGGTCGTGCCCCTGCAGCAGAGGTTCCTCCAGGCCAGGAGGCAGCAGCCTCAGCTTTGCACTCACCCGCTCCTGTTTCTCCTTCTCTTTCTCCAGGTGATACAGCTGCCACTGCTCCGACACGTACGCCGTGCACTGCTGCCCCTTCACCAGGAACGGCGCCTCGTGCTCCTGCTCCCAGGCCTGGACACTGCTCTCCAGCTTCTCCTGCAGCTGATGAGGACAAGAGTGCAGTTAGAGAGGCTGCCCTCTCCCGCGTGGGCACCCCACACCCACAGATATCACTTGCTGGCTCCAAGAGCTGCACTGCTCCTCGGTCAGCACCATACAGGCCTGTTTGGGGCTACAGCTTCTTCTCCAGGGCCGAACCTACCTTGGCAAGCACCTTCTGCAGCTTTGCTCGCTGCTTCTCTTCTTTCAGCAGGTTCCCCCCACGGTTGGTGAAGCGACTGGGGTCTGCTGCTTTCCTCTGGGACAGAAGCCAGGGTCACGAGAAAACCAAACACATTGTCCAGTCTCACAACCCAACATAAATCCCGTGAGACAAAAGCCCCGGTGGAATCCATCCCTGCTGCGCAGCCCCATCACAAACCATGGCTCCCCACCCCCTTTCCGATCTGCTGTGGTTTCCTAGTGCCTCCCTGGGCTTTCCCAACAGCGCTTTGCGTTTGGGAGCAGAGGCTTGTGCTACTGGCGACCCAAGCACGGAGCCAAGTAGAGCACGTTCCAGCCTGCACAATACCTCCAGTTCCAGGAACATCCTCCAGTTCTCCTCCCATTTCCTAACAGCTGCAAATAGATCTTTGTGTGTTTCATAGAAGCTCTTCATCTTCCCCATCTCAGCCTCATGGAGCTCGAGCAGGGCTTCTGTGTAGTCCTCTGGAGAGGAGGGAACAGCACTTTGAGGAGGCAGCCGGGCATCTCTGGGCCTCTGCGGGCTGCGCACAGCCCTTCCCGGCAGCTCCCACAGAGCAGCCGATAGGCAGGAAGAGCCAGCACTCACCATCATAAAAGGGGCTGAAGGCTTCCCTCTGCTCTGGACCGCAGAAGCATTTGTCCCAGTACGCAGCCAGCTCTGCCCGGATTGCCTGAACCACAGCTTTCATATTCTGCAGCTTCAGCTCCTCCAGATTGTCCACTTCCAACTGCAGCTACCAACAAGACCAGAGCACGGACTCAGGGAAGGCAGCACGAGAAGAGGAGCAGTTACCAGCACCAACTCCCAGCTCCTCCACCCACGAGGGCAGGATTTGGTCTGTTCACTTCACACTTGACTGCTGGAAACAGCTCCTCTGCTCTGGCTGAGCAGACAGGAGCATGAAAGCCAAAGCTGCCGCTCCCCAGCTCCCTCCCTCCCTCCCCGGGCACAGGATGCTCCTTACAGCTTTCCTGGTTTTGACTTTGGACCCAGCCACGTGCACCGCAGAAGCCTCCCTCTCCTCCGCAGGAATCCGCAGCCTGTCCCAAAGCGCGGTGATTCTGGAGCGCAGCTCTGCACACACAGCTTCGTTCCGGGATCGCTGGGATTCCAGCTACAGCGGGGTAAGCACAGGGTCAGCGCCAGCACAAAGCTCACCTTACGTGACGTCCTTGCAAAAGCTCACAAGAGGAAGTTCTAGCACATGGGCTTGCTGAAAACTGACAGCCTCCACAGCCGGCAGTGCTGCCTCCCTGTGCCAACGTACCTGCTGCAGCAGATGCTGAAGGGCAGCGATGTTGTCCCTGGACAAGCAGAAGGCTTCCTCATCCTCGCACACCACCTCTCGCTCAAAGCTGGTGTCTGGAGTGTGGTCCAGCTCCTCCATGAGGAGGATGATTTGCCGCTTACAGTTTGCAAACTCTTGTTGCCTTTGCTCCTGGAAGTGACAAGCGGCATTAGAACCCAGAGAGCACCTTGCACTGTCCCCTCCTCATCTCCCTCTCCCCACTTGCCTTCTCAGCATTCAGGGAGGCCAAGTGGCGTCTGTAGCGATCCAGGTCGTCCAGGCTGGGCACAGCATTGGTGTTGATGCAGAATGGGGCTGTGCAGAGGATGTCGCACAAGTCTTGATCTTGGTCTACCAGGGTTTTCAGCTCCCGCATCCTGTCCGCTTTCTGTTTTGCCAAAACCTCCATGCGGCTGCGCAATTCCTTCTCCATCTGCAGAATGGTAGCTTCTTCCGCTGCCTACAAGAGTCCAGAAATCAGCTTTTCTTCTCCCCAGCTCTCACACCTGACTGCAGAGTCCAGGCAGCAGGAGACACCTGCCAGCAAAAGCCTAGAAGCAAGAAGTGATTCCTTACCTCAAAGGGCTCCAGCTGGAGCTCCTTGCAGAGGGCATCAACCCTCTTCCGAGACCGGCTAATACTCTTCAGGAGACGCTGCTTCAGTCCCTCCTCCTCTGCAACCATCAGCTCCAGGATTTCCTGCAGCACAGGCACAGTTAGAAGCAGGTGTGGGGGTGGAAAGCGAGGAGGGAGCACGCAGGGAGAGGAGACTGGGACAGCTGATAGGGCTCTAGCAGGAGGGCAGAGGTGCAGTGGTACCCCTGGTGCCCCCAACTCAAACATGACCTGGCCAGCCCCACGCTGGCAGGCTGGGAGCTCCTGCTGAAGCGGGCCTGGGCACCCCCACCCCAGCCCCTCACCTTGATGTGCCTCTTGACCGTTTCAATGCGCTCCAGGCGCAGCTCCTCAGGGATTCCAATCTCCTCCCAGATGTCCTGCAGAGCCGCTATGGCTCCATTCAGCACCGACACGGCCTCGGCCGCCAGCACGTCACTGCGGGCACCGGGACCACCGTCCATCAGGAGCCAGGACCTCCGTAGGACCCCCTTGCCCGGGGCCATCGGTTTCCCCACCCCTATCCGGGATCTCCCTTCTCCATGACTCCCTTCTTGCCCTTCCCACCCTGGCACCCCCTTGCCCATGCCCCTGACGCCACCTATCCCAGGACACCCTGTCGTCCCTCCCTCCACCACCTCCTGCCCAGGTACCCCTTGCCCAGCTCCCTGTTGCTGCCCTGCCACTCCCCAGGACTCCCCCCCAGCAACCCTTTGCCTGGCTGTCCATCCCCCCCCCCCCCAACCCCTGCCCCACAGCAGCTGCTGTCCTCTTATCTGGGAACCCCTTGTCCAGGACTCCCCTCTTCCCCCCCGCGGCAACGCCCCATCACCCCCTTGCCCATGTCCCTGCCCACCCTTCCACCCACCGTCCCCCGCCTGGGACCCCCCTTGCTTGTGTCCCGGCCGCCCCTGCACCCACCGCCTCCCCTGGCCAGGTACCCCTTGACCGGGTCCCAGATGTCCCGTCCTCCCCTCAAGGAGCCTTTTGCCCGGGTGCCCCCTCGCCCAGCTCCCTCTTGCTGACCTGCCGCCCCCCAGGGCTTCCCGAGAACCCGGTGTCCCCTTCCCCACTCGGGTCCCCGCCGACCTTTCGCCCTCCCGGGACCCCCTCCCCAGATCTGGGCTCCGGTGTCCCGGAACTCGGTCTCCGCCGCCATCGCCCGGGAACCCCTGGCCCGAGTGCCTCTCGCCCCTCCGGGGCCGCCGCGGCTCCCCCGTGCCCCTGCCGAGCCCCCTTTGCCAGGTCCCGGTGCCCGCACCTCCGCCGCATGGGGACCGCCTCTCTCCGGGATCGCCGCTCTCTCCGCGATCGCCGCCTCTCTCCGCGGCCGCCGCTCTCTCCGCGACTGCCTCTCTCTGCGCGGCCGCCGCTCTCTCCGCGATTGCCTCTCTCTCCGCGGCCGCCGCTCTCTCCGCGACTGCCTCTCTCTCCGCGGCCGCCGCTCTCTCCGCGATCGCCTCTCTCCGCAGCCGCCGCTCGCTCTGACGGGTCGAACTTCCCCCCGCGAGCTCTGATTGGCTGTCGCCGCGGTGGACGTCACCGCAGGCCCCGCCCACAACGGCCCCTCTGGCTCCGACCCCTCCGGCCCCGCCCCAAGCCGCCCGCCAGCCAATGGCCGAGCTGGGGCCGGGGGTGCGGGGGGAGACGGGACACATACATCCCCCCCGTCCCCCGTCCCCCACACACGCCCCGTGCCAGGACTTCCCCGGCCTCGCTGCCCCGTCGCCCCGGTACGTCCCCATCTCCGATACCTCACCGGACGGCCAGTCCCCCATTGCCTCAGTACCCTTCCCCGCCCTAGTCCCCGGGAAGGACCCCTGCCCCGATCTCCCATCGCCTCAGGACACCCCGCCCCGGCTCCGGTCCCCCATCCCCTGGAGGGATCCCCGTCCCCCTCTCCCATTCCCATACCCCTCCCCCCGGTACCTCTCGTCCCGGGCCCCTCCCCCCGTCCCTCTCCCCCATCCCCACGAGGGACCCACGCCCCAGTCCACATTGCCCCGGGACCGCCTCTCCCAGTCCCCCATCCCCAGGAGGGATCCTGGTCCCACTCTCCCATTCCCAGACCCACCCTTCACCCCTGTACCCATCCCCCCATCACACCTCCCTCTGCTCTGGGACTCCCCTCAGCCCAGTCCCCATCGCCCCAATAATACAAGATGTGGAAAATCTGGTTTGAAGTAGGGTTGTTTTCTGTAGAATCGGTTTTCAAACTCGCTTCAGTTCAGAGATATCTAAGTGGCAGCATTTCTGTAAATCATACAGACACAGACTGTTCTTCTGACGGTGTGTTTTTGAAATAGTGCTGTACCCAGACAATACTTCTTATCTAAGAATGTAAGGCTGGCTTCAAAGCTGTAATTGGCAGAGATTTGACTGTTGTGAAGTTCATAAAAAAATTAGGTCAATCATCGAAAAGTGATAGAATATGCACAAGATTGCTAGGAAAGTTTACACACACACATGTACGTTGGCTATATCTTCCCCCATCACCTCAGGACCTCACAGGGCTCTGGTCCCCCATACCCAGGAGGGATGCCCATCCCACTCTCCGCCGTTCTCCTGATGCCCATTCCCACCCCAGTTCCCCATTGCCCTACTGGGATCCCCCACCCCCAAGAGCCGGAGCCGGAGCCGGAGCCAGAGCTGTGCAGGAGAGCTGTTTATGAGCGGGGGCTGGGGACAGGATGGCAGCAGAGCTCCCTGCCCCGGCCTCACGTCTTGGCCTCCATCATGGCCTCCATCATCCGGGCGCTGTTGCTGATGGCCGTGGTCAGGAAGATGAACTTGAACCCTGGGGGAGAGGCATTGTCAGTGCCCTGGCTGTGCCATGGGGCACAGCTGGTGATCCCTGCCAGTTCCCAGCCCAGGGATGCTCCGTGGGAGCACTAGCCGGGAGGGCTCGCAGATTCCACCACCCCCTTCCCCTCCAGGCTTCACCACCGCTGGCACCCAGTATGGCCACTGCTGTTCCCACGGGAGCTCCAGAGCTCCCACCTTCTGCCCATCTCCCGTCAGACATCCCTCCCGCTGCAAATCCTACCTCTCTCCTTGCCCAGGAACCGGAGTGCGGCCCTTTCAGAGAAGGTGCAGCCACCCAGGAAGACAGCGAGGACAACGCGCTGGGCCTCCCAGGAGGGGTTGTCCTCCACCGTGCTGTCTGGATGGGACAGGGCGCTGGGGGTGCCACCAGCCCCAGCCCAGCCGCCCTAGCCCGGCACTGCTGGCAGTACCTGAGATGGCAAACTCGTTGCCATTGAGCAGCCGCACGACCTCCTGCAGGCCCAGCCAGCTCCGGCGCTCCAGCACCTGAGGGACGGGGCAGGGGGTCAGGCAGAGCCCGCAGGCAGGCTGAGGGCTGCCGGCCCCGTGTGGAGGGACCCCTGCAGACCCCCGGCAGGAGGCCATGGCCGAGGGGACGAGCAGGGTGCTCTGCAGCGGAGGTGGGCTCACCTGCTCAAAGATCTTGCAGCTCAGGGGGATGTAGGCTCCGCTGAAAACATAGGCCAAGTCCCGAGGCATTTTCAGCTCGTACTCCCCATCCACCCGCGGGATCTGCAGAGAGGTGCGGCATGCGGGATACGGGACCAGCCTGCTCGAGGCTTCTCTGACCCCGCAGGGGTGCAGGCGGTGAGGAGTGACAAATGTCCAGAGCAGCCTCTGCCTCCACCTCCTGCCTTGCCAGCCCGGGGCCCGGAAAACCACAAGCCCGGGCAGGCAGTGCATCTGAGTGCCCGGGACGGGAACGAAGCCTCGGCGCCGGCCCATTCTGCTGCCCCCAGAACCCTCTAGCATCCCTGTACCCCACCCCTCTGTCATGTCCAGACCCAGGTCGCAGAACTGCCCCTCAGTGCCAGGCATGCAAGCAGCGCTGCTCCTGGTGTGGGGCTGGAGTGTTCACAGGGGGCGAAGCACAGCTGGAGCACCCAGCCCTCCACTGCGCCAGAGTCTGAGGTCAGGGCAGATCGGGAAGCCTGCTGTGAGGCCCTGCTGCAGCAGGGGCTTCCTTCTCCAGGGGTGCCCAGCCTGCACAGAGTGACCGGAGCCCCTCGGGCACCGGTGGGCGCACGGGCAGGGTGGCAGCCCCACAAGGACACACCAACCCCAGCTTCTTGCTTATGGCTCGAAAATTGCTCTTCCTGGCCAAAGAATTAAACGCATCTGTGATCTTTCCTGGAAAACAAGACCAGGAGAAACAGCTCAGAGCCTCGGGATTAGTCACAGCCCTGCCAGCAGCAGGCTGGGCAGAGGGATGTGCCCAGGAGACAGCAGCCTCACGCAGAGCTCCAGGCTGGCAGTGGTCCTTGCCAGCCCTGCTGCTCCCGTGGGCAGAGCCCCTGCCCCGCTCCTAGCTCTGGGCCCACAGTGTCCACGTTTGCCACGTGCTTCCAGCCAGTTCTGGAGCAGCAGCTCCTGACAGGGCAGGGCTCTGCTCTCGGCTCCCCAGGGACCCGGGGCGGAGGGCTGGCTCTCACCGGCAGCGCGGTCCGTCACCAGCTTGCTGACTCTGCTCTCCACAGCGGTCAGGGTCTCTCCGGCCGACTGCTCTGTCAGCAGCCCAATGCGCTTGAGGTTGTGGAAGGTCAGCAAGTGCTCAGGCCCGTAGCTCTGGAGAAGGGTCAGGCGGATCAGCGTGGAGCCCCGGCTGCGAGCTCAGAAAGGTGGCAGGGTGCCATCTCCATGAGGAGGCTGCTCAGGGCAACCCCGCAGGCAACAGGGCAGGCAGGGCTCAGGGCTCCTGCGGAGATGCCGAGACAGGGGCTGTTTTGTGGAGACAGCCTGAGCGACCCTGGGCAGCACTGTCCCTGGACACTCACCCGCAGGTACTGCGTTTTCAGGGAACGGTAGTCTTTGGGCATGAGACCTGTGGGGAGCAGCAGGGTGAGCTCTGCGCCCAGGCTGGAGGGCCCCGGTGCCAGCCCCCCCTGCCCAGCACAGCTGGACACCTCACCGTTCTCCGTGGTGGAGAGGAGGCACATCAGGCGCAGGCTCTCGATGGGGGACACCTGCATGGGAGCGGGCGGTGAGCCCTGCCGCAGGACAAGGTGGCCAAGAAGCCATCCCTCCGGCCTGGCGCGGTCTCACCTGCCGGTCAATGTGCTCCTCTATGAAGCTGGTGCTCTCACGGACGTCGAAGCCCTCCAGCAAAGCTGTGGCAGGGGAAGAGCCAGCCTCACTTTTCCCACCCCTAGGGCTCTCTCTCCAGCTAACGGAGCCAGAGGCCATGCTCAGCTCCCTCCCCGTGCCCCGTGGAACAGGGCAGGCTTGCGAAGCTGGGCCTTCTACCACACACCCCAGACCTCTTCAGGGTGAGGCTGGACCCTCTTTAGGACCTGGAGAGCCGTCTCAGCCTGAAGGTCAGGAAAGACCATGGCCACACAGAGGGGACCCAGGCTGAGGGCTGCCTAGGCCCGGGGCAAGTGGGTTAGAGTGGAGGGATGGGGAGTGAGGACTGGGACAGGGAAGAGCACTCACAATGTTCAGTCTTGATCATCTCCTGGAAGTCCTGCTTGGTTTTCTTTTTCATGAGGGACTCGCAAGCACCGACATCTGCACAGCCAAGAGAGGTGGGCACTTGGGAGGAGAAACAGATTCCGCGTACAGCTCATCACCACAGCCCCGCTACAGACACCTGCGTCGACCAACAGCCCCTGCTGCCCCGCCCACCGCTCACAGCCTCTGCTGCTCCCCAGGACAAGCAGGGGCCTTCAGCTCCCCCTGCACCCCCCAGGAGCCCAGGTAGCCACTGCAGTGGTTGAGGGCCTCTCCCTCCCTGCTGTTGCAGCCCTGGCTCCCACGCAGGGCATTACCTGCAGCACAACGATGTCGGTCACGCCAGCCTCCTGTGCCAGGATCGTGGCTGCACCTGTGAGGTGGAGCAGAGGAGTGGGGAGGGGGCACGGCAGGGGAGCAGGGTGGCAAGGGGACCCCCGGGTCTGTCCTGGGGGGCAGTGCCCAGGCTGGAGGGACCCTGCTGGCACCTACTGGGCAGTGGAGGCCTTGGGACACGCAACAGGGAAAGGCACCTGGGGCTGCAGGAACAGGTGCCCAGGCAGGGCAGCAGTGTGGGGGAAGCCCCATGGCCGAGCATGAGACTGGGCAGGCCGGGGCGGTGGTGGGCAGCACCGGGGGTTCTGTCTCCAGCCGGGCAGCAAGGACATGGGGTGCGAGAGGAGACGTTGCCCTGTCTAGGAGACGCTGGGAGGGGTCCCGGGGGTCTCGGGAACTCCGTCCCGGCAGCGGGAAAGTGGTTCCCGGGCCAGGCAGTGCTCCGGGGCAGGGGAGGAGGGGGACAGGGGGCCCCGGGGCTCTGTCTTGGAGGCGGTCGGCGCTCAGGGGTGGGAGTCCTCATGGCGGGCTGTGCTGTGGGTCGGGGGGCGGGTGGTCCCGGGGGCCCCGTCCCGGGGCAGTCAGAGTTCGGGCTCAGGAGAGCTTCCCGGGGGCTCCGTCCCACGGGAGGGCGGCGTTTGGGGGCAGGAGGGGGACCCCGGGGGCTCCGGCCCCACCCTGGCCCAGTGTGGTGTCTGCAGGTAAATACGGGCAGCTGGGACACGAGGATGACGCCAGCTCCGACCAACCACGCCGCGTCCAGTACCTGGTGGCCCATGGGCTACAGGCAGAGGAGGTGGTGTGTGGGCCCTGGACCACCTACGTCTGCGTGCTGGAGCCATGAGGGTCCCCACCACTGCAGTGAGCAAGACAGGGAAGCGTGACTCCTCCCGCGCGGCGGGCAGGCGGCCCTGGGCCCTGGGGACTCCAGCCTTGCTGCTCCCTGCTGCACGCCCCCACCCCCCCCCCCACCCCACCCCGGACCTCCAGCCTTGCAGGGGGTGTGGGAGAGGCAAGGTCCCCCGCATCACACCCACCGGGTGGCAGGGCTGAGCATGGGGTCAAGCAAAGCCAACTAAGGGAACTGCAGCTAAAGCGAGCCTGCACTGAGCCAAGCCTGCTGTGGTGGTGGGAGAGGAAGATGCTGATGGACAACAGCTACAGAAAGGGAGGGGAGGAAAAAAAGCCTGCGAGGAGAGTGCTGAGGTCAGCCCTCTGGAATAAGTTCTGTCAGTCCCAGAGCACGCGCAGCAAGGCACAGCACCAGCAGCCAGGCTGCAGCAGATGCCTGCGCCCACCCCTGCACTAG
The DNA here is from genome assembly GCA_033558235.1 of Neomorphus geoffroyi. Classification (NCBI taxonomy): domain Eukaryota; kingdom Metazoa; phylum Chordata; class Aves; order Cuculiformes; family Neomorphidae; genus Neomorphus; species Neomorphus geoffroyi. The sequence goes on from JAUMJM010000344.1 coordinate 15,042, forward strand.
CCTAACATAATAACAACCAACTCCAATCTTCAATAACAAAGGTGTGGGAGAACTCCCACAAATGAAAACAATTTATTTTTTTTTTTTTTTTAAAAGTACGCCTGGGGCAGGAACCCCCAACCCTGTGATAAACTGGGCTGGGGCAGGCAGCGCCTCAGTAGAAGGTGGTGGTGGTGGAGTTGAGGACCCTGGAGCTACTGGATGCCTTTGAAAGTTGGCGCTGTGAAAAGAAGCAGCAGAAGATGGGGTTGAGCGTTTGTTTGAGGGTGCTGGTTTGTTTGGGCTCCCCACCCGCTTCTGCTGAGTGTTTCCTGCCTTGTTCTGAAGCATCGAGGAGCTGAGGAAGAACTGGGAGCCTCCCAGAAGCAGGAAGAGCTGTTGCCTACATCCCTCCCGCAGGGGGCAGGCTGGCTGTCCCGGGAAGCGCTCCCAACAGACCAGCGGGAAGCAAAGCGGCTGCTCCTCAGCGAAGGGAAGCACAACCGGGCCTGCCCTGCGCGGCCGCGGGACGAAGCGACTCTGCGCCAAAGCAGCACCCTCCTTGCCCCAGGGTTGTGCTGCCACGGGGAAGGGATGCTGGTGGCTATCTGGTATCAGAAGCTGTTAACGCTTGGGCTCAGCCCCTCCTAAGGGAAGGGTAGAGGCCACTAAGGGAGCTCCTGCCAGCCACAGCAAAGCTGCATCTACCCCCAGCTCCCCAGCTGCTGCTTGCCAAGCCACCAGTGCAGTAGAGGAGGTGGGAGAGGCAGTGGGGACCCTCTGCAGGCTCAGCCCAGGGTGGACAGGAGGCAGGATCCTGCAGGACCGCACACCTGATGAGTCCACGCGGGTAGCAGGAAAAGGGGGAGAGGGGTCAGGAGACCTCCAACAGACTGGCTTGGGGCAGTGAGAGTGCTGCTGCCAGCTGCCCGGGCCACCGTGCCACAGCCCCTGCAAGAGGCCGGGGAGCACCACCACCTCCGTGCCCACAGCAGAGATGAGGGACTTGGATCCCAGGGGCAGCAAGGCTGTTCCAGGAGCCCTGGGCTTTGTCCCTGCGCGAGGCTGGGAGGTGCCCCAACACCAGGGTCGTATTTGTGCCTGTTCAGGGCCTTTGCAATGGGAGCCAGTGCTCGGCCTCAGCCATCAAATCTCAGTTTTAAGTTCTTGATACAGAACCAACAGATCTGTTGCCGCAGGCGCTGACAGGAACAGCCGTACTGCGCGGGGACACCAGGAGGGCTGTGCAGAGCCAAGACCCCCCCCGGCTGCTCTGGGAGCAGGGAGCACACACACCACACCCCCCCCGTGCTGTCCAGTGAAAGGAGCCGGGGTTAGAAGAGGTGAATTACCGCAAACTGAGAATAGGTGCTGGCAACAGAACTAACACTGTTGTTACGTTATCTGGAACACATTCTCCTTGTTCTGGTCCTTGACTCTAGAGCTGAGGTTCTTCACAGCCGCACGCCTGGTGGTCCGGGCCTGGCCAAGCTACAGGAAAAAGTGAGTTAGAGGGGACACGGGGATCAAGTAGAGCCAGGGGAGCTGCACTGGCTTCGCTGCCTGTCACTCTGCAGTGCCCAAAGAGCTTCAGGGTTCAGGATCTAGGGTCCAATTCCGATCCTGGAAACATACAGCACCAGACCCAGATTTTGAAGACACGCCCCCCCCCCCCCGGCTGCAGGTTCAGCGCAAAGGAACAGCTGTACGCTACAAGTCTGAGCTAGAGGGAGATTTCCTGAATGCTGCTACTGCCCTCCTCCTCCTCCCTCAGGTCTCACAAACATCCTGCCAGGATCGCGGAAGCCTAGCGCAGCAGGTACAGACTTTTGCATCCCAGAAGCTTGGCACAGTAGGTAGCAAAGCTCAGCATGGCAGCAGTCATCCATTCCTCTCTTCCCCAGCCCACTTTGGAAAGCTCCTTACCTTCCCTCCGGAAGCTGGCAACCGAGACACTGGTGACTGGCTGATGGTTCCCCCAAAACCAGAACCAACAGTGCTGTTAGGAGTGCCAGTAGAGACAGAAGAGCTGTTGAGCTGAGGGGAAAAACAGAGCACATGTCACACAGGGAGGAAGTTGGTGACTGCACTGTGCCGGGGAAACCAAGGTGGAAGTCCCAGCTGCACAAAGCCTTCTGCCTCTGGAACACCATAGCACAACAGGGTGGTTGTCCCCAGGGAGAAGAAGTCCCCGCATCCTGGCCTCTTCACCTGCTTCTGTTGCACTGCTGCATCTCCCAAATCCTCCCCACATCTCTGCGTGGGGCCAAGGGCAGCCCAAGACCGGGCACAGCTCCAGCCTAATGCCAGCTCCCAGCAGGGTCCCAGCACGCCCGTGCTGCTTGGCATGGACAGTTTACCTTCTTCACTTTGCCAGGCGTGGGGGTGCCGAGCACGCGTCGCTTGATGGGTGGGTGTGGAGTGCTTCCATACATCATTTCTGCCTCCATCTGGCGGCTTTTCTTCAGTTGCTGCATGAGAGATCTGCACTTACAAACCCGAGCAGAGGAGTGGTGCAGAGCCTGCCCCTCGCTGCCAGGAGAAGGGCGGGCAATGCCCCGCACCCCGTCTGTGGCACAGGCAAGCATCAGGGATACCAAACAGCAGTTTTGCACGTATCCCAAGCCGAGCTGGCATTCTGGCACAACTGGGACCAGGAAAGGAGCTCACCATGCAGACACTGACAGCGATGGACACCGCTCCCACTGCCAAAGAAAGGTGACTGCACACAGAGCCACCCTCAGGCAGAGAGGGAGAAGACTGAAAGCCCTCAGCAGCAGCTCGGGTCGTGCCCCTGCAGCAGAGGTTCCTCCAGGCCAGGAGGCAGCAGCCTCAGCTTTGCACTCACCCGCTCCTGTTTCTCCTTCTCTTTCTCCAGGTGATACAGCTGCCACTGCTCCGACACGTACGCCGTGCACTGCTGCCCCTTCACCAGGAACGGCGCCTCGTGCTCCTGCTCCCAGGCCTGGACACTGCTCTCCAGCTTCTCCTGCAGCTGATGAGGACAAGAGTGCAGTTAGAGAGGCTGCCCTCTCCCGCGTGGGCACCCCACACCCACAGATATCACTTGCTGGCTCCAAGAGCTGCACTGCTCCTCGGTCAGCACCATACAGGCCTGTTTGGGGCTACAGCTTCTTCTCCAGGGCCGAACCTACCTTGGCAAGCACCTTCTGCAGCTTTGCTCGCTGCTTCTCTTCTTTCAGCAGGTTCCCCCCACGGTTGGTGAAGCGACTGGGGTCTGCTGCTTTCCTCTGGGACAGAAGCCAGGGTCACGAGAAAACCAAACACATTGTCCAGTCTCACAACCCAACATAAATCCCGTGAGACAAAAGCCCCGGTGGAATCCATCCCTGCTGCGCAGCCCCATCACAAACCATGGCTCCCCACCCCCTTTCCGATCTGCTGTGGTTTCCTAGTGCCTCCCTGGGCTTTCCCAACAGCGCTTTGCGTTTGGGAGCAGAGGCTTGTGCTACTGGCGACCCAAGCACGGAGCCAAGTAGAGCACGTTCCAGCCTGCACAATACCTCCAGTTCCAGGAACATCCTCCAGTTCTCCTCCCATTTCCTAACAGCTGCAAATAGATCTTTGTGTGTTTCATAGAAGCTCTTCATCTTCCCCATCTCAGCCTCATGGAGCTCGAGCAGGGCTTCTGTGTAGTCCTCTGGAGAGGAGGGAACAGCACTTTGAGGAGGCAGCCGGGCATCTCTGGGCCTCTGCGGGCTGCGCACAGCCCTTCCCGGCAGCTCCCACAGAGCAGCCGATAGGCAGGAAGAGCCAGCACTCACCATCATAAAAGGGGCTGAAGGCTTCCCTCTGCTCTGGACCGCAGAAGCATTTGTCCCAGTACGCAGCCAGCTCTGCCCGGATTGCCTGAACCACAGCTTTCATATTCTGCAGCTTCAGCTCCTCCAGATTGTCCACTTCCAACTGCAGCTACCAACAAGACCAGAGCACGGACTCAGGGAAGGCAGCACGAGAAGAGGAGCAGTTACCAGCACCAACTCCCAGCTCCTCCACCCACGAGGGCAGGATTTGGTCTGTTCACTTCACACTTGACTGCTGGAAACAGCTCCTCTGCTCTGGCTGAGCAGACAGGAGCATGAAAGCCAAAGCTGCCGCTCCCCAGCTCCCTCCCTCCCTCCCCGGGCACAGGATGCTCCTTACAGCTTTCCTGGTTTTGACTTTGGACCCAGCCACGTGCACCGCAGAAGCCTCCCTCTCCTCCGCAGGAATCCGCAGCCTGTCCCAAAGCGCGGTGATTCTGGAGCGCAGCTCTGCACACACAGCTTCGTTCCGGGATCGCTGGGATTCCAGCTACAGCGGGGTAAGCACAGGGTCAGCGCCAGCACAAAGCTCACCTTACGTGACGTCCTTGCAAAAGCTCACAAGAGGAAGTTCTAGCACATGGGCTTGCTGAAAACTGACAGCCTCCACAGCCGGCAGTGCTGCCTCCCTGTGCCAACGTACCTGCTGCAGCAGATGCTGAAGGGCAGCGATGTTGTCCCTGGACAAGCAGAAGGCTTCCTCATCCTCGCACACCACCTCTCGCTCAAAGCTGGTGTCTGGAGTGTGGTCCAGCTCCTCCATGAGGAGGATGATTTGCCGCTTACAGTTTGCAAACTCTTGTTGCCTTTGCTCCTGGAAGTGACAAGCGGCATTAGAACCCAGAGAGCACCTTGCACTGTCCCCTCCTCATCTCCCTCTCCCCACTTGCCTTCTCAGCATTCAGGGAGGCCAAGTGGCGTCTGTAGCGATCCAGGTCGTCCAGGCTGGGCACAGCATTGGTGTTGATGCAGAATGGGGCTGTGCAGAGGATGTCGCACAAGTCTTGATCTTGGTCTACCAGGGTTTTCAGCTCCCGCATCCTGTCCGCTTTCTGTTTTGCCAAAACCTCCATGCGGCTGCGCAATTCCTTCTCCATCTGCAGAATGGTAGCTTCTTCCGCTGCCTACAAGAGTCCAGAAATCAGCTTTCTTCTCCCCAGCTCTCACACCTGACTGCAGAGTCCAGGCAGCAGGAGACACCTGCCAGCAAAAGCCTAGAAGCAAGAAGTGATTCCTTACCTCAAAGGGCTCCAGCTGGAGCTCCTTGCAGAGGGCATCAACCTCCTTCCGAGACCGGCTAATACTCTTCAGGAGACGCTGCTTCAGTCCCTCCTCCTCTGCAACCATCAGCTCCAGGATTTCCTGCAGCACAGGCACAGTTAGAAGCAGGTGTGGGGGTGGAAAGCGAGGAGGGAGCACGCAGGGAGAGGAGACTGGACAGCTGATAGGGCTCTAGCAGGAGGGCAGAGGTGCAGTGGTACCCCTGGTGCCCCCAACTCAAACATGACCTGGCCAGCCCCACGCTGGCAGGCTGGGAGCTCCTGCTGAAGCGGGCCTGGGCACCCCCACCCCAGCCCCTCACCTTGATGTGCCTCTTGACCGTTTCAATGCGCTCCAGGCGCAGCTCCTCAGGGATTCCAATCTCCTCCCAGATGTCCTGCAGAGCCGCTATGGCTCCATTCAGCACCGACACGGCCTCGGCCGCCAGCACGTCACTGCGGGCACCGGGACCACCGTCCATCAGGAGCCAGGACCTCCGTAGGACCCCCTTGCCCGGGGCCATCGGTTTCCCCACCCCTATCCGGGATCTCCCTTCTCCATGACTCCCTTCTTGCCCTTCCCACCCTGGCACCCCCCTTGCCCATGCCCCTGACGCCACCTATCCCAGGACACCCTGTCGTCCCTCCCTCCACCACCTCCTGCCCAGGTACCCCTTGCCCAGCTCCCTGTTGCTGCCCTGCCACTCCCCAGGACTCCCCCCCAGCAACCCTTTGCCTGGCTGTCCATCCCCCCCCCCCCCCAACCCCTGCCCCACAGCAGCTGCTGTCCTCTTATCTGGGAACCCCTTGTCCAGGACTCCCCTCTTCCCCCCCGCGGCAACGCCCCATCACCCCCTTGCCCATGTCCCTGCCACCCTTCCACCCACCGTCCCCCGCCTGGGACCCCCTTGCTTGTGTCCCGGCCGCCCCTGCACCCAACGCCTCCCCTGGCCAGGTACCCCTTGACCGGGTCCCAGATGTCCCGTCCTCCCCTCAAGGAGCCTTTTGCCCGGGTGCCCCCTCGCCCAGCTCCCTCTTGCTGACCTGCCGCCCCCCAGGGCTTCCCGAGAACCCGGTGTCCCCTTCCCCACTCGGGTCCCCGCCGACCTTTCGCCCTCCCGGGACCCCCTCCCCAGATCTGGGCTCCGGTGTCCCGGAACTCGGTCTCCGCCGCCATCGCCCGGGAACCCCTGGCCCGAGTGCCTCTCGCCCCTCCGGGGCCGCCGCGGCTCCCCCGTGCCCCTGCCGAGCCCCCTTTGCCAGGTCCCGGTGCCCGCACCTCCGCCGCATGGGGACCGCCTCTCTCCGGGATCGCCGCTCTCTCCGCGATCGCCGCCTCTCTCCGCGGCCGCCGCTCTCTCCGCGACTGCCTCTCTCTGCGCGGCCGCCGCTCTCTCCGCGATTGCCTCTCTCTCCGCGGCCGCCGCTCTCTCCGCGACTGCCTCTCTCTCCGCGGCCGCCGCTCTCTCCGCGATCGCCTCTCTCCGCAGCCGCCGCTCGCTCTGACGGGTCGAACTTCCCCCCGCGAGCTCTGATTGGCTGTCGCCGCGGTGGACGTCACCGCAGGCCCCGCCCACAACGGCCCCTCTGGCTCCGACCCCTCCGGCCCCGCCCCAAGCCGCCCGCCAGCCAATGGCCGAGCTGGGGCCGGGGGTGCGGGGGGAGACGGGACACATACATCCCCCCCGTCCCCCGTCCCCCACACACGCCCCGTGCCAGGACTTCCCCGGCCTCGCTGCCCCATCGCCCCGGTACGTCCCCATCTCCGATACCTCACCGGACGGCCAGTCCCCCATTGCCTCAGTACCCTTCCCCGCCCTAGTCCCCGGGAAGGACCCCTGCCCCGATCTCCCATCGCCTCAGGACACCCCGCCCCGGCTCCGGTCCCCCATCCCCTGGAGGGATCCCCGTCCCCCTCTCCCATTCCCATACCCCTCCCCCCGGTACCTCTCGTCCCGGGCCCCTCCCCCCGTCCCTCTCCCCCATCCCCACGAGGGACCCACGCCCCAGTCCACATTGCCCCGGGACCGCCTCTCCCAGTCCCCCATCCCCAGGAGGGATCCTGGTCCCACTCTCCCATTCCCAGACCCACCCTTCACCCCTGTACCCATCCCCCATCACACCTCCCTCTGCTCTGGGACCCCAACCAGCCCAGTCCCCATCGCCCCAATAATACAAGATGTGGAAAATCTGGTTTGAAGTAGGGTTGTTTTCTGTAGAATCGGTTTTCGAACTCGCTTCAGTTCAGAGATATCTAAGTGGCAGCATTTCTGTAAATCATACAGACACAGACTGTTCTTCTGACGGTGTGTTTTTGAAATAGTGCTGTACCCAGACAATACTTCTTATCTAAGAATGTAAGGCTGGCTTCAAAGCTGTAATTGGCAGAGATTTGACTGTTGTGAAGTTCATAAAAAAATTAGATCAATCATCGAAAAGTGACAGAATATGCACAAGATTGCTAGGAAAGTTTACACACACACATGTACGTTGGCTATATCTTCCCTCATCACCTCAGGACCTCACAGGGCTCTGGTCCCCCATACCCAGGAGGGATGCCCATCCCACTCTCCGCCGTTCTCCTGATGCCCATTCCCACCCCAGTTCCCCATTGCCCTACTGGGATCCCCCACCCCCAAGAGCCGGAGCCGGAGCCGGAGCCGGAGCCGGAGCCGGAGCCAGAGCTGTGCAGGAGAGCTGTTTATGAGCGCGGGCTGGGGACAGGATGGCAGCAGAGCTCCCTGCCCCGGCCTCACGTCTTGGCCTCCATCATGGCCTCCATCATCCGGGCGCTGTTGCTGATGGCCGTGGTCAGGAAGATGAGCTTGAACCCTGGGGGAGAGGCATTGTCGGTGCCCTGGCTGTGCCATGGGGCACAGCTGGTGATCCCTGCCAGTTCCCAGCCCAGGGATGCTCCCTGGGAGCACTAGCCGGGAGGGCTCGCAGATTCCACCATCCCCTTCCCCTCCAGGCTTCACCACCGCTGGCACCCAGTATGGCCACTGCTGTTCCCACGGGAGCTCCAGAGCTCCCACCTTCTGCCCATCTCCCGTCAGACATCCCTCCCGCTGCAAATCCTACCTCTCTCCTTGCCCAGGAACCGGAGTGCGGCCCTTTCAGAGAAGGTGCAGCCACCCAGGAAGACAGCGAGGACAACGCGCTGGGCCTCCCAGGAGGGGTTGTCCTCCACCGTGCTGTCTGGATGGGACAGAGCGCTGGGGGTGCCACCAGCGCCAGCCCAGCCGCCCTAGCCCGGCACTGCTGGCAGTACCTGAGATGGCAAACTCGTTGCCATTGAGCAGCCGCACGACCTCCTGCAGGCCCAGCCAGCTCCGGCGCTCCAGCACCTGAGGGACGGGGCAGGGGGTCAGGCAGAGCCCGCAGGCAGGCTGAGGGCTGCCGGCCCCATGTGGAGGGACCCCTGCAGACCCCCGGCAGGAGGCCATGGCCGGGGGGGACGAGCAGGGTGCTCTGCAGCGGAGGTGGGCTCACCTGCTCAAAGATCTTGCAGCTCAGGGGGATGTAGGCTCCGCTGAAAACATAGGCCAAGTCCCAAGGCATTTTCAGCTCGTACTCCCCATCCACCCGCGGGATCTGCAGAGAGGTGCGGCATGCGGGATACGGGACCAGCCTGCTCGAGGCTTCTCTGACCCCGCAGGGGTGCAGGCGGTGAGGAGTGACAAATGTCCAGAGCAGCCTCTGCCTCCACCTCCTGCCTTGCCAGCCCGGGGCCCGGAAAACCACAAGCCCGGGCAGGCAGTGCATCCGAGTGCCCGGGACGGGAACGAAGCCTCGGCGCCGGCCCATTCTGCTGCCCCCAGAACCCTCTAGCATCCCTGTACCCCACCCCTCTGTCATGCCCAGACCCAGGTCGCAGAACTGCCCCTCAGTGCCAGGCATGCAAGCAGCGCTGCTCCTGGTGTGGGGCTGGAGTGTTCACAGGGGGCGAAGCACAGCTGGAGCACCCAGCCCTCCACTGCGCCAGAGTCTGAGGTCAGGGCAGATCGGGAAGCCTGCTGTGAGGCCCTGCTGCAGCAGGGGCTTCCTTCTCCAGGGGTGCCCAGCCTGCACAGAGTGACCGGAGCCCCTCGGGCACCGGTGGGCGCACGGGCAGGGTGGCAGCCCCACAAGGACACACCAACCCCAGCTTCTTGCTTATGGCTCGAAAATTGCTCTTCCTGGCCAAAGAATTAAACGCATCTGTGATCTTTCCTGGAAAACAAGACCAGGAGAAACAGCTCAGAGCCTCGGGATTAGTCACAGCCCTGCCAGCAGCAGGCTGGGCAGAGGGATGTGCCCAGGAGACAGCAGCCTCACGCAGAGCTCCAGGCTGGCAGTGGTCCTTGCCAGCCCTGCTGCTCCCGTGGGCAGAGCCCCTGCCCCGCTCCTAGCTCTGGGCCCACAGTGTCCACGTTTGCCACGTGCTTCCAGCCAGTTCTGGAGCAGCAGCTCCTGACAGGGCAGGGCTCTGCTCTCGGCTCCCCAGGGACCCGGGGCGGAGGGCTGGCTCTCACCGGCAGCGCGGTCCGTCACCAGCTTGCTGACTCTGCTCTCCACAGCGGTCAGGGTCTCTCCGGCCGACTGCTCTGTCAGCAGCCCAATGCGCTTGAGGTTGTGGAAGGTCAGCAAGTGCTCAGGCCCGTAGCTCTGGAGAAGGGTCAGGCGGATCAGCGTGCAGCCCCGGCTGCGAGCTCAGAAAGGTGGCAGGGTGCCATCTCCATGAGGAGGCTGCTCAGGGCAACCCCGCAGGCAACAGGGCAGGCAGGGCTCAGGGCTCCTGCGGAGATGCCGAGACAGGGGCTGTTTTGTGGAGACAGCCTGAGCGACCCTGGGCAGCACTGTCCCTGGACACTCACCCGCAGGTACTGCGTTTTCAGGGAACGGTAGTCTTTGGGCATGAGACCTGTGGGGAGCAGCAGGGTGAGCTCTGCGCCCAGGCTGGAGGGCCCCGGTGCCAGCCCCCCCTGCCCAGCACAGCTGGACACCTCACCGTTCTCCGTGGTGGAGAGGAGGCACATCAGGCGCAGGCTCTCGATGGGGGACACCTGCATGGGAGCGGGCGGTGAGCCCTGCCGCAGGACAAGGTGGCCAAGAAGCCATCCCTCCGGCCTGGCGCGGTCTCACCTGCCGGTCAATGTGCTCCTCTATGAAGCTGGTGCTCTCACGGACGTCGAAGCCCTCCAGCAAAGCTGTGGCAGGGGAAGAGCCAGCCTCACTTTTCCCACCCCTAGGGCTCTCTCTCCAGCTAACGGAGCCAGAGGCCATGCTCAGCTCCCTCCCCGTGCCCCGTGGAACAGGGCAGGCTTGCGAAGCTGGGCCTTCTACCACACACCCCAGACCTCTTCAGGGTGAGGCTGGACCCTCTTTAGGACCTGGAGAGCCGTCTCAGCCTGAAGGTCAGGAAAGACCATGGCCACACAGAGGGGACCCAGGCTGAGGGCTGCCTAGGCCCGGGGCAAGTGGGTTAGAGTGGAGGGATGGGGAGTGAGGACTGGGACAGGGAAGAGCACTCACAATGTTCAGTCTTGATCATCTCCTGGAAGTCCTGCTTGGTTTTCTTTTTCATGAGGGACTCGCAAGCACCGACATCTGCACAGCCAAGAGAGGTGGGCACTTGGGAGGAGAAACAGATTCCGCGTACAGCTCATCACCACAGCCCCGCTACAGACACCTGCGTGGACCAACAGCCCCTGCTGCCCCGCCCACCGCTCACAGCCTCTGCTGCTCCCCAGGACAAGCAGGGGCCTTCAGCTCCCCCTGCACCCCCCAGGAGCCCAGGTAGCCACTGCAGTGGTTGAGGGCCTCTCCCTCCCTGCTGTTGCAGCCCTGGCTCCCACGCAGGGCATTACCTGCAGCACAACGATGTCGGTCACGCCAGCCTCCTGTGCCAGGATCGTGGCTGCACCTGTGAGGTGGAGCAGAGGAGTGGGGAGGGGGCACGGCAGGGGAGCAGGGTGGCAAGGGGACCCCCGGGTCTGTCCTGGGGGGCAGTGCCCAGGCTGGAGGGACCCTGCTGGCACCTACTGGGCAGTGGAGGCCTTGGGACACGCAACAGGGAAAGGCACCTGGGGCTGCAGGAACAGGTGCCCAGGCAGGGCAGCAGTGTGGGGGAAGCCCCATGGCCGAGCATGAGACTGGGCAGGCCGGGGCGGTGGTGGGCAGCGCCGGGGGTTCTGTCTCCAGCCGGGCAGCAAGGACATGGGGTGCGAGAGGAGACGTTGCCCTGTCTAGGAGACGCTGGGAGGGGTCCCGGGGGTCTCGGGAACTCCGTCCCGGCAGCGGGAAAGTGGTTCCCGGGCCAGGCAGTGCTCCGGGGCAGGGGAGGAGGGGGACAGGGGGCCCCGGGGCTCTGTCTTGGAGGCGGTCGGCGCTCAGGGGTGGGAGTCCTCATGGCGGGCTGTGCTGTGGGTCGGGGGGCGGGTGGTCCCGGGGGCCCCGTCCCGAGGCAGTCAGAGTTCGGGCTCAGGAGAGCTTCCCGGGGGCTCCGTCCCACGGGAGGGCGGCGTTTGGGGGCAGGAGGGGGACCCCGGGGGCTCCGGCCCCACCATGGCCCAGTGTGGTGTCTGCAGGTAAATACGGGCAGCTGGGACACGAGGATGACGCCAGCTCCGACCAACCACGCCGCGTCCAGTACCTGGTGGCCCATGGGCTACAGGCAGAGGAGGTGGTGTGTGGGCCCTGGACCACCTACGTCTGCGTGCTGGAGCCATGAGGGTCCCCACCACTGCAGTGAGCAAGACAGGGAAGCGTGACTCCTCCCGCGCGGCGGGCAGGCGGCCCTGGGCCCTGGGGACTCCAGCCTTGCTGCTCCCTGCTGCACGCCCCCACCCCCCCCACACCCCACCCCGGACCTCCAGCCTTGCAGGGGGTGTGGGAGAGGCAAGGTCCCCCGCATCACACCCACCGGGTGGCAGGGCTGAGCATGGGGTCAAGCAAAGCCAACTAAGGGAACTGCAGCTAAAGCGAGCCTGCACTGAGCCAAGCCTGCTGTGGTGGTGGGAGAGGAAGATGCTGATGGACAACAGCTACAGAAAGGGAGGGGAGGAAAAAAAGCCTGCGAGGAGAGTGCTGAGGTCAGCCCTCTGGAATAAGTTCTGTCAGTCCCAGAGCACGCGCAGCAAGGCACAGCACCAGCAGCCAGGCTGCAGCAGATGCCTGCGCCCACCCCTGCACTAGCCTAACATAATAACAACCAACTCCAATCTTCAATAACAAAGGTGTGGGAGAACTCCCACAAATGAAAACAATTTATTTTTTTTTTTTTTTTAAAAGTACGCCTGGGGCAGGAACCCCCAACCCTGTGATAAACTGGGCTGGGGCAGGCAGCGCCTCAGTAGAAGGTGGTGGTGGTGGAGTTGAGGACCCTGGAGCTACTGGATGCCTTTGAAAGTTGGCGCTGTGAAAAGAAGCAGCAGAAGATGGGGTTGAGCGTTTGTTTGAGGGTGCTGGTTTGTTTGGGCTCCCCACCCGCTTCTGCTGAGTGTTTCCTGCCTTGTTCTGAAGCATCGAGGAGCTGAGGAAGAACTGGGAGCCTCCCAGAAGCAGGAAGAGCTGTTGCCTACATCCCTCCCGCAGGGGGCAGGCTGGCTGTCCCGGGAAGCGCTCCCAACAGACCAGCGGGAAGCAAAGCGGCTGCTCCTCAGCGAAGGGAAGCACAACCGGGCCTGCCCTGCGCGGCCGCGGGACGAAGCGACTCTGCGCCAAAGCAGCACCCTCCTTGCCCCAGGGTTGTGCTGCCACGGGGAAGGGATGCTGGTGGCTATCTGGTATCAGAAGCTGTTAACGCTTGGGCTCAGCCCCTCCTAAGGGAAGGGTAGAGGCCACTAAGGGAGCTCCTGCCAGCCACAGCAAAGCTGCATCTACCCCCAGCTCCCCAGCTGCTGCTTGCCAAGCCACCAGTGCAGTAGAGGAGGTGGGAGAGGCAGTGGGGACCCTCTGCAGGCTCAGCCCAGGGTGGACAGGAGGCAGGATCCTGCAGGACCGCACACCTGATGAGTCCACGCGGGTAGCAGGAAAAGGGGGAGAGGGGTCAGGAGACCTCCAACAGACTGGCTTGGGGCAGTGAGAGTGCTGCTGCCAGCTGCCCGGGCCACCGTGCCACAGCCCCTGCAAGAGGCCGGGGAGCACCACCACCTCCGTGCCCACAGCAGAGATGAGGGACTTGGATCCCAGGGGCAGCAAGGCTGTTCCGGGAGCCCTGGGCTTTGTCCCTGCGCGAGGCTGGGAGGTGCCCCAACACCAGGGTCGTATTTGTGCCTGTTCAGGGCCTTTGCAATGGGAGCAGTGCTCGGCCTCAGCCATCAAATCTCAGTTTTAAGTTCTTGATACAGAACCAACAGATCTGTTGCCGCAGGCGCTGACAGGAACAGCCGTACTGCGCGGGGACACCAGGAGGGCTGTGCAGAGCCAAGACCCCCCCCGGCTGCTCTGGGAGCAGGGAGCACACACACCACACCCCCCCCGTGCTGTCCAGTGAAAGGAGCCGGGGTTAGAAGAGGTGAATTACCGCAAACTGAGAATAGGTGCTGGCAACAGAACTAACACTGTTGTTACGTTATCTGGAACACATTCTCCTTGTTCTGGTCCTTGACTCTAGAGCTGAGGTTCTTCACAGCCGCACGCCTGGTGGTCCGGGCCTGGCCAAGCTACAGGAAAAAGTGAGTTAGAGGGGACACGGGGATCAAGTAGAGCCAGGGGAGCTGCACTGGCTTCGCTGCCTGTCACTCTGCAGTGCCCAAAGAGCTTCAGGGTTCAGGATCTAGGGTCCAATTCCGATCCTGGAAACATACAGCACCAGACCCAGATTTTGAAGACACGCCCCCCCCCCCCCCCCCGGCTGCAGGTTCAGCGCAAAGGAACAGCTGTACGCTACAAGTCTGAGCTAGAGGGAGATTTCCTGAATGCTGCTACTGCCCTCCTCCTCCTCCCTCAGGTCTCACAAACATCCTGCCAGGATCGCGGAAGCCTAGCGCAGCAGGTACAGACTTTTGCATCCCAGAAGCTTGGCACAGTAGGTAGCAAAGCTCAGCATGGCAGCAGTCATCCATTCCTCTCTTCCCCAGCCCACTTTGGAAAGCTCCTTACCTTCCCTCCGGAAGCTGGCAACCGAGACACTGGTGACTGGCTGATGGTTCCCCCAAAACCAGAACCAACAGTGCTGTTAGGAGTGCCAGTAGAGACGGAAGAGCTGTTGAGCTGAGGGGAAAAACAGAGCACATGTCACACAGGGAGGAAGTTGGTGGCTGCACTGTGCCGGGGAAACCAAGGTGGAAGTCCCAGCTGCACAAAGCCTTCTGCCTCTGGAACACCATAGCACAACAGGGTGGTTGTCCCCAGGGAGAAGAAGTCCCCGCATCCTGGCCTCTTCACCTGCTTCTGTTGCACTGCTGCATCTCCCAAATCCTCCCCACATCTCTGCGTGGGGCCAAGGGCAGCCCAAGACCGGGCACAGCTCCAGCCTAATGCCAGCTCCCAGCAGGGTCCCAGCACGCCCGTGCTGCTTGGCATGGACAGTTTACCTTCTTCACTTTGCCAGGCGTGGGGGTGCCGAGCACGCGTCGCTTGATGGGTGGGTGTGGAGTGCTTCCATACATCATTTCTGCCTCCATCTGGCGGCTTTTCTTCAGTTGCTGCATGAGAGATCTGCACTTACAAACCCGAGCAGAGGAGTGGTGCAGAGCCTGCCCCTCGCTGCCAGGGGAAGGGCGGGCAATGCCCCGCACCCCGTCTGTGGCACAGGCAAGCATCAGGGATACCAAACAGCAGTTTTGCACGTATCCCAAGCCGAGCTGGCATTCTGGCACAACTGGGACCAGGAAAGGAGCTCACCATGCAGACACTGACAGCGATGGACACCGCTCCCACTGCCAAAGAAAGGTGACTGCACACAGAGCCACCCTCAGGCAGAGAGGGAGAAGACTGAAAGCCCTCAGCAGCAGCTCGGGTCGTGCCCCTGCAGCAGAGGTTCCTCCAGGCCAGGAGGCAGCAGCCTCAGCTTTGCACTCACCCGCTCCTGTTTCTCCTTCTCTTTCTCCAGGTGATACAGCTGCCACTGCTCCGACACGTACGCCGTGCACTGCTGCCCCTTCACCAGGAACGGCGCCTCGTGCTCCTGCTCCCAGGCCTGGACACTGCTCTCCAGCTTCTCCTGCAGCTGATGAGGACAAGAGTGCAGTTAGAGAGGCTGCCCTCTCCCGCGTGGGCACCCCACACCCACAGATATCACTTGCTGGCTCCAAGAGCTGCACTGCTCCTCGGTCAGCACCATACAGGCCTGTTTGGGGCTACAGCTTCTTCTCCAGGGCCGAACCTACCTTGGCAAGCACCTTCTGCAGCTTTGCTCGCTGCTTCTCTTCTTTCAGCAGGTTCCCCCCACGGTTGGTGAAGCGACTGGGGTCTGCTGCTTTCCTCTGGGACAGAAGCCAGGGTCACGAGAAAACCAAACACATTGTCCAGTCTCACAACCCAACATAAATCCCGTGAGACAAAAGCCCCGGTGGAATCCATCCCTGCTGCGCAGCCCCATCACAAACCATGGCTCCCCACCCCCTTTCCGATCTGCTGTGGTTTCCTAGTGCCTCCCTGGGCTTTCCCAACAGCGCTTTGCGTTTGGGAGCAGAGGCTTGTGCTACTGGCGACCCAAGCACGGAGCCAAGTAGAGCACGTTCCAGCCTGCACAATACCTCCAGTTCCAGGAACATCCTCCAGTTCTCCTCCCATTTCCTAACAGCTGCAAATAGATCTTTGTGTGTTTCATAGAAGCTCTTCATCTTCCCCATCTCAGCCTCATGGAGCTCGAGCAGGGCTTCTGTGTAGTCCTCTGGAGAGGAGGGAACAGCACTTTGAGGAGGCAGCCGGGCATCTCTGGGCCTCTGCGGGCTGCGCACAGCCCTTCCCGGCAGCTCCCACAGAGCAGCCGATAGGCAGGAAGAGCCAGCACTCACCATCATAAAAGGGGCTGAAGGCTTCCCTCTGCTCTGGACCGCAGAAGCATTTGTCCCAGTACGCAGCCAGCTCTGCCCGGATTGCCTGAACCACAGCTTTCGTATTCTGCAGCTTCAGCTCCTCCAGATTGTCCACTTCCAACTGCAGCTACCAACAAGACCAGAGCACGGACTCAGGGAAGGCAGCACGAGAAGAGGAGCAGTTACCAGCACCAACTCCCAGCTCCTCCACCCACGAGGGCAGGATTTGGACTGTTCTCTTCACACTTGACTGCTGGAAACAGCTCCTCTGCTCTGGCTGAGCAGACAGGAGCATGAAAGCCAAAGCTGCCGCTCCCCAGCTCCCTCCCTCCCTCCCCGGGCACAGGATGCTCCTTACAGCTTTCCTGGTTTTGACTTTGGACCCAGCCACGTGCACCGCAGAAGCCTCCCTCTCCTCCGCAGGAATCCGCAGCCTGTCCCAAAGCGCGGTGATTCTGGAGCGCAGCTCTGCACACACAGCTTCGTTCCGGGATCGCTGGGATTCCAGCTACAGCGGGGAAAGCACAGGGTCAGCGCCAGCACAAAGCTCACCTTACGTGACGTCCTTGCAAAAGCTCACAAGAGGAAGTTCTAGCACATGGGCTTGCTGAAAACTGACAGCCTCCACAGCCGGCAGTGCTGCCTCCCTGTGCCAACATACCTGCTGCAGCAGATGCTGAAGGGCAGCGATGTTGTCCCTGGACAAGCAGAAGGCTTCCTCATCCTCGCACACCACCTCTCGCTCAAAGCTGGTGTCTGGAGTGTGGTCCAGCTCCTCCATGAGGAGGATGATTTGCCGCTTACAGTTCGCAAACTCTTGTTGCCTTTGCTCCTGGAAGTGACAAGCGGCATTAGAACCCAGAGAGCACCTTGCACTGTCCCCTCCTCATCTCCCTCTCCCCACTTGCCTTCTCAGCATTCAGGGAGGCCAAGTGGCGTCTGTAGCGATCCAGGTCGTCCAGGCTGGGCACAGCATTGGTGTTGATGCAGAATGGGGCTGTGCAGAGGATGTCGCACAAGTCTTGATCTTGGTCTACCAGGGTTTTCAGCTCCCGCATCCTGTCCGCTTTCTGTTTTGCCAAAACCTCCATGCGGCTGCGCAATTCCTTCTCCATCTGCAGAATGGTAGCTTCTTCCGCTGCCTACAAGAGTCCAGAAATCAGCTTTCTTCTCCCCAGCTCTCACACCTGACTGCAGAGTCCAGGCAGCAGGAGACACCTGCCAGCAAAAGCCTAGAAGCAAGAAGTGATTCCTTACCTCAAAGGGCTCCAGCTGGAGCTCCTTGCAGAGGGCATCAACCTCCTTCCGAGACCGGCTAATACTCTTCAGGAGACGCTGCTTCAGTCCCTCCTCCTCTGCAACCATCAGCTCCAGGATTTCCTGCAGCACAGGCACAGTTAGAAGCAGGTGTGGGGGTGGAAAGCGAGGAGGGAGCACGCAGGGAGAGGAGACTGGACAGCTGATAGGGCTCTAGCAGGAGGGCAGAGGTGCAGTGGTACCCCTGGTGCCCCCAACTCAAACATGACCTGGCCAGCCCCACGCTGGCAGGCTGGGAGCTCCTGCTGAAGCGGGCCTGGGCACCCCCACCCCAGCCCCTCACCTTGATGTGCCTCTTGACCGTTTCAATGCGCTCCAGGCGCAGCTCCTCAGGGATTCCAATCTCCTCCCAGATGTCCTGCAGAGCCGCTATGGCTCCATTCAGCACCGACACGGCCTCGGCCGCCAGCACGTCACTGCGGGCACCGGGACCACCGTCCATCAGGAGCCAGGACCTCCGTAGGACCCCCTTGCCCAGGGCCATCTGTTTCCCCACCCCTATCCGGGATCTCCCTTCTCCATGACTCCCTTCTTGCCCTTCCCACCCTGGCACCCCCTTGCCCATGCCCCTGCCGCCACCTATCCCAGGACACCCTGTCGTCCCTCCCTCCACCACCTCCTGCCCAGGTACCCCTTGCCCAGCTCCCTGTTGCTGCCCTGCCACTCCCCAGGACTCCCCCCCAGCAACCCTTTGCCTGGCTGTCCATCCCCCTCCCCCCCCAACCCCTGCCCCACAGCAGCTGCTGTCCTCTTATCTGGGAACCCCTTGTCCAGGACTCCCCTCTTCCCCCACCCCCGGCAACGCCCCATCACCCCCTTGCCCATGTCCCTGCCACCCTTCCACCCACCGTCCCCCGCCTGGGACCCCCTTGCTTGTGTCCCGGCCGCCCCTGCACCCAACGCCTCCCCTGGCCAGGTACCCCTTGACCGGGTCCCAGATGTCCCGTCCTCCCCTCAAGGAGCCTTTTGCCCGGGTGCCCCCTCGCCCAGCTCCCTCTTGCTGACCTGCCGCCCCCCAGGGCTTCCCGAGAACCCGGTGTCCCCTTCCCCACTCGGGTCCCCGCCGACCTTTCGCCCTCCCGGGACCCCCTCCCCAGATCTGGGCTCCGGTGTCCCGGAACTCGGTCTTCGCCGCCATCGCCCGGGAACCCCTGGCCCGAGTGCCTCTCGCCCCTCCGGGGCCGCCGTGGCTCCCCCGTGCCCCTGCCGAGCCCCCTTTGCCAGGTCCCGGTGCCCGCACCTCCGCCGCATGGGGACCGCCTCTCTCCGGGATCGCCGCTCTCTCCGCGATCGCCGCCTCTCTCCGCGGCCGCCGCTCTCTCCGCGACTGCCGCTCTCTCCGCGATTGCCTCTCTCTCCGCGGCCGCCGCTCTCTCCGCGATTGCCTCTCTCTCCGCGGCCGCCGCTCTCTCCGTGATCGCCTCTCTCCGCAGCCGCCGCTCGCTCTGACGGGTCGAACTTCCCCCCGCGAGCTCTGATTGGCTGTCGCCGCGGTGGACGTCACCGCAGGCCCCGCCCACAACGGCCCCTCTGGCTCCGACCCCTCCGGCCCCGCCCCAAGCCGCCCGCCAGCCAATGGCCGAGCTGGGGCCGGGGGTGCGGGGGGAGACGGGACACATACATCCCCCCCGTCCCCCGTCCCCCACACACGCCCCGTGCCAGGACTTCCCCGGCCTCGCTGCCCCATCGCCCCGGTACGTCCCCATCTCCGATACCTCACCGGACGGCCAGTCCCCCATTGCCTCAGTACCCTTCCCCGCCCTAGTCCCCGGGAAGGACCCCTGCCCCGATCTCCCATCGCCTCAGGACACCCCGCCCCGGCTCCGGTCCCCCATCCCCTGGAGGGATCCCCGTCCCCCTCTCCCATTCCCATACCCCTCCCCCCGGTACCTCTCGTCCCGGGCCCCTCCCCCCGTCCCTCTCCCCCATCCCCACGAGGGACCCACGCCCCAGTCCACATTGCCCCGGGACCGCCTCTCCCAGTCCCCCATCCCCAGGAGGGATCCTGGTCCCACTCTCCCATTCCCAGACCCACCCTTCACCCCTGTACCCATCCCCCATCACACCTCCCTCTGCTCTGGGACTCCCCTCAGCCCAGTCCCCATCGCCCCAATAATACAAGATGTGGAAAATCTGGTTTGAAGTAGGGTTGTTTTCTGTAGAATCGGGTTTCAAACTCGCTTCAGTTCAGAGATATCTAAGTGGCAGCATTTCTGTAAATCATACAGACACAGACTGTTCTTCTGACGGTGTGTTTTTGAAATAGTGCTGTACCCAGACAATACTTCTTATCTAAGAATGTAAGGCTGGCTTCAAAGCTGTAATTGGCAGAGATTTGACTGTTGTGAAGTTCATAAAAAAATTAGATCAATCATCGAAAAGTGATAGAATATGCACAAGATTGCTAGGAAAGTTTACACACACACATGTACGTTGGCTATATCTTCCCCCATCACCTCAGGACCTCACAGGGCTCTGGTCCCCCATACCCAGGAGGGATGCCCATCCCACTCTCCGCCGTTCTCCTGATGCCCACTCCCACCCCAGTTCCCCATTGCCCTACTGGGATCCCCCACCCCCAAGAGCCGGAGCCGGAGCCGGAGCCAGAGCTGTGCAGGAGAGCTGTTTATGAGCGCGGGCTGGGGACAGGATGGCAGCAGAGCTCCCTGCCCCGGCCTCACGTCTTGGCCTCCATCATGGCCTCCATCATCCGGGCGCTGTTGCTGATGGCCGTGGTCAGGAAGATGAACTTGAACCCTGGGGGAGAGGCATTGTCGGTGCCCTGGCTGTGCCATGGGGCACAGCTGGTGATCCCTGCCAGTTCCCAGCCCAGGGATGCTCCGTGGGAGCACTAGCCGGGAGGGCTCGCAGATTCCACCACCCCCTTCCCCTCCAGGCTTCACCACCGCTGGCACCCAGTATGGCCACTGCTGTTCCCACGGGAGCTCCAGAGCTCCCACCTTCTGCCCATCTCCCGTCAGACATCCCTCCCGCTGCAAATCCTACCTCTCTCCTTGCCCAGGAACCGGAGTGCGGCCCTTTCAGAGAAGGTGCAGCCACCCAGGAAGACAGCGAGGACAACGCGCTGGGCCTCCCAGGAGGGGTTGTCCTCCACCGTGCTGTCTGGATGGGACAGGGCGCTGGGGGTGCCACCAGCCCCAGCCCAGCCGCCCTAGCCCGGCACTGCTGGCAGTACCTGAGATGGCAAACTCGTTGCCATTGAGCAGCCGCACGACCTCCTGCAGGCCCAGCCAGCTCCGGCGCTCCAGCACCTGAGGGACGGGGCAGGGGGTCAGGCAGAGCCCGCAGGCAGGCTGAGGGCTGCCGGCCCCGTGTGGAGGGACCCCTGCAGACCCCCGGCAGGAGGCCAGGGCCAGGGGGACGAGCAGGGTGCTCTGCAGCGGAGGTGGGCTCACCTGCTCAAAGATCTTGCAGCTCAGGGGGATGTAGGCTCCGCTGAAAACATAGGCCAAGTCCCGAGGCATTTTCAGCTCGTACTCCCCATCCACCCGCGGGATCTGCAGAGAGGTGCGGCATGCGGGATACGGGACCAGCCTGCTCGAGGCTTCTCTGACCCCGCAGGGGTGCAGGCGGTGAGGAGTGACAAATGTCCAGAGCAGCCTCTGCCTCCACCTCCTGCCTTGCCAGCCCGGGGCCCGGAAAACCACAAGCCCGGGCAGGCAGTGCATCCGAGTGCCCGGGACGGGAACGAAGCCTCGGCGCCGGCCCATTCTGCTGCCCCCAGAACCCTCTAGCATCCCTGTACCCCACCCCTCTGTCATGCCCAGACCCAGGTCGCAGAACTGCCCCTCAGTGCCAGGCATGCAAGCAGCGCTGCTCCTGGTGTGGGGCTGGAGTGTTCACAGGGGGCGAAGCACAGCTGGAGCACCCAGCCCTCCACTGCGCCAGAGTCTGAGGTCAGGGCAGATCGGGAAGCCTGCTGTGAGGCCCTGCTGCAGCAGGGGCTTCCTTCTCCAGGGGTGCCCAGCCTGCACAGAGTGACCGGAGCCCCTTGGGCACCGGTGGGCACACAGGCAGGGTGGCAGCCCCACAAGGACACACCAACCCCAGCTTCTTGCTTATGGCTCGAAAATTGCTCTTCCTGGCCAAAGAATTAAACGCATCTGTGATCTTTCCTGGAAAACAAGACCAGGAGAAACAGCTCAGAGCCTCGGGATTAGTCACAGCCCTGCCAGCAGCAGGCTGGGCAGAGGGATGTGCCCCGGAGAGAGCAGCCTCACGCAGAGCTCCAGGCTGGCAGTGGTCCTTGCCAGCCCTGCTGCTCCCGTGGGCAGAGCCTCTGCCCCGCTCCTAGCTCTGGGCCCACAGTGTCCACGTTTGCCACGTGCTTCCAGCCAGTTCTGGAGCAGCAGCTCCTGACAGGGCAGGGCTCTGCTCTCGGCTCCCCAGGGACCCGGGGCGGAGGGCTGGCTCTCACCGGCAGCGCGGTCCGTCACCAGCTTGCTGACTCTGCTCTCCACAGCGGTCAGGGTCTCTCCGGCCGACTGCTCTGTCAGCAGCCCAATGCGCTTGAGGTTGTGGAAGGTCAGCAAGTGCTCAGGCCCGTAGCTCTGGAGAAGGGTCAGGCGGATCAGCGTGGAGCCCCGGCTGCGAGCTCAGAAAGGTGGCAGGGTGCCATCTCCATGAGGAGGCTGCTCAGGGCAACCCCGCAGGCAACAGGGCAGGCAGGGCTCAGGGCTCCTGCGGAGATGCCGAGACAGGGGCTGTTTTGTGGAGACAGCCTGAGCAACCCTGGGCAGCACTGTCCCTGGACACTCACCCGCAGGTACTGCGTTTTCGGGGAACGGTAGTCTTTGGGCATGAGACCTGTGGGGAGCAGCAGGGTGAGCTCTGCGCCCAGGCTGGAGGGCCCCGGTGCCAGCCCCCCCTGCCCAGCACAGCTGGACACCTCACCGTTCTCCGTGGTGGAGAGGAGGCACATCAGGCGCAGGCTCTCGATGGGGGACACCTGCATGGGAGCGGGCGGTGAGCCCTGCCGCAGGACAAGGTGGCCAAGAAGCCATCCCTCCGGCCTGGCGCGGTCTCACCTGCCGGTCAATGTGCTCCTCTATGAAGCTGGTGCTCTCACGGACGTCGAAGCCCTCCAGCAAAGCTGTGGCAGGGGAAGAGCCAGCCTCACTTTTCCCACCCCTAGGGCTCTCTCTCCAGCTAACGGAGCCAGAGGCCATGCTCAGCTCCCTCCCCGTGCCCCGTGGAACAGGGCAGGCTTGCGAAGCTGGGCCTTCTACCACACACCCCAGACCTCTTCAGGGTGAGGCTGGACCCTCTTTAGGACCTGGAGAGCCATCTCAGCCTGAAGGTCAGGAAAGACCATGGCCACACAGAGGGGACCCAGGCTGAGGGCTGCCTAGGCCCGGGGCAAGTGGGTTAGAGTGGAGGGATGGGGAGTGAGGACTGGGACAGGGAAGAGCACTCACAATGTTCAGTCTTGATCATCTCCTGGAAGTCCTGCTTGGTTTTCTTTTTCATGAGGGACTCGCAAGCACCGACATCTGCACAGCCAAGAGAGGTGGGCACTTGGGAGGAGAAACAGATTCCGCGTACAGCTCATCACCACAGCCCCGCTACAGACACCTGCGTGGACCAACAGCCCCTGCTGCCCCGCCCACCACTCACAGCCTCTGCTGCTCCCCAGGACAAGCAGGGGCCTTCAGCTCCCCCTGCACCCCCCAGGAGCCCAGGTAGCCACTGCAGTGGTTGAGGGCCTCTCCCTCCCTGCTGTTGCAGCCCTGGCTCCCACGCAGGGCATTACCTGCAGCACAGCGATGTCGGTCACGCCAGCCTCCTGTGCCAGGATCATGGCTGCACCTTTGGGGGCTGAGGGGCGGGGCTTTGAGGATGAGGGGAGGGGCTTTGGGGCTGAGGGGAGGGGCTTTGGGGCTGAGGGGCGGGGCTTTGGGGGCTGAGGGGCGGGGTTTGAGGGCTGAGGGGCGGGCTTTGGGGGCTGAAGGGAGGGGCTTTGAAAGCTGAGGGGAGGGGCTTTGAAAGCTGAGGGGAGGGACTTTGGGGGCTGAGGGGAGGGGCTTTGAGGGCTGAGGGGAGGGGCTTTGAGGGCTGAGGGGAGGGTCTTTGAAAGCTGAGGGGCGGGGCTTTGAGGGCTGAGGGGCGGGGCTTTGAGGGCTGAGGGGCGGGGCTTTGAGGGCTGAGGGGCGGGGCTTTGGAGAGAGAGGGGTGGGGCTTGTAACCGAGGGGACGGGGCTTGGTGTGGGGGTTGGCTCCAAGGGGGCGTGGTTTGGCGTGAGGGCGGTGGGGGTTGGGAACTGAGGGGGCGGGGTTTGAAGCCAAGGGGCGGGGCTTGCAGCACAATGGGCATAGCTGGGCCCAAGGGGGCGTGGCTGGGGTGTCCAGGGCCCGCAGGTTTTGGGGTGAAACCCGCCGGGTTTGGGGCTCGCTCACCCGCGCTGGAGCCCAGTGGCGTCACCGTCGGGGTGGAGCGGCTGGGGCGGGGGAGTGGCAGCGTTGGTGGGGCACAACCCCACTCCCACCCCCACCCCAGGTGTGAGGGGGGGGGGGCGGGGAACCCCGCCAGGTGAGACCCCCTTACCTGACCACCTGCCCGCTCAGGTGCCGGCGGGGCTGGGGGGTGACTGGAAGGGAAGGAGGTGGTTGGGGGGCGTCCCCCAAGTGGGGGGGGGAAGGTGGGGGCACCCCTGAGTGTGGGGGGGGTGGGGAAGGGGGGGGTGGTCACAAACCTGTCTGCGCAGGACAGGTGATGCCCACGGGGTGGGGGGTGCTGCCCCGGCTGCCCCCGCGCCAGCCCGGAGACACCTGAGGCGGGGGGGGGGAAATGGGGGTCAGTGTGGGGGCTGGGGAAGTCCCCAAGGGGTCAAAGGGCAGGGTTGGGGTCACCTGGGCGCAACGCAGCTCCGCGTTCTCCCGCCGTAGGTCCTCGATCTTCCTGTGAGGAGGGGGAGGTGATGGGGGGGACACCCCAAAAATGGCGGGGGGGGGGGGGAGACACACCCCATGTTGGGGAGGGGGACCCATCCAAGATGGCGGCGGTGCGGGCTCCTCACCGCTCGCGGGCGGCCAGGGCGCGTCGGGCGGCCTCCAGCGCGTCGCGGGCGCGGCGCGCGGCCTCCTCGTGCGACGCCAGGAGCAGCTGGGACTGCGCCCGCTGGAAGCGCCACACCTGGGCAGGGACACGGGGGCACCTGCAGCCGCCATGGGCACCGCTTCCTCCAGCCACCGCCTCCGCCACCCCCCTCTCCATCCTCATCCTCCTCCTCTTCCTTCATCCTCCTCATCCTCCTCTTCCTCCTCCATCCCCCTCTCCGTCCTCATCCTCCTCCTCTTCCTCCCTCCATCCTCTTCCTCCATCATCCCTCTTCCTCCATACTCTTCCTTTTCCTCCTCCACCCTCCTCCTCTCCCTCCCTCCATCCTCTTCCTCCATCCTCTTCCTCCCTCCATCCTCCTCTTCCTCTTCTTCCACTTTCTTCCTCCTCCTCTTCCTCATCCTCTTCCTCCACCCTCTATCCTCCTCTTCCTCCTCTTTCTCCATCATCCCTCTTCCTACACCCTCTTCTTCTCCCTCTCTCCATCCTCTTTCTCCATCCTCTTCCTCCATCCTCTTCCTCCCTCCATCCTCCTCTTCCTCATTCTCCTCTTCCTCCACCCTCTTCCTCCTCCATCCTCTTCCTCCCTCCTCTTCCTCCCTCCACCTTTCTCCACCCTCTTCCTCTCCCTCCCTCCATCCTTTTCCTCCATCCTCTTCCTCCTCTCCATCCTCCTCCTTCCTCCTCCTCTTCCTCCTCCATCCCTCTCTCCATCCTCCTCCTCCTGCTCTTCCTTCCTCCTCCATCCTCCTTTCCTCTTCCTCCTCCTCTTCTTCCCTCCATCCTCCTCTTCCTCCCTCCTCTTCCTCCATCCTCTTCCTCCTCCATCCTCTTCCTCCATCCTCTTCTTTCATCCTCCTCCTCCATCCTCTTCCTCCATCCTCTTCTTTCATCCTCCTCCTCCTCCTCTTCCTCCATCCTCCTCTTCCTCCCTCCATCCCCCTCTCCATCCTCCTCCTCCTCTTCCTCCATCCTCCTCTTCCTCCCTCCATCCCCCTCTCCATCCTCCTCCTCCTGCTCTTCCTCCATCCTCCTTTCCTCTTCCTCCTCCTCTTCCTCCCTCCATCCTCCTCCTCTTCCTCCTCCATCCTCTTCCTCCTCTTCCTCCTCCATCCTCTTCCTCCATCCTCCCTCTCCCTCCCCACCCTCCTCGTCCCCCCCGCCGTGGTGCCTACCTGTGCCAGGTGCGCCAGGTGCCTGCTGGCGATGGCGGCCGGGCTCTTGAAGAAGAGCTTGTCCTGCGGGCACATCTGCGGGGACGGATGAGGACGAGGACGATGACGGCCCCGACGCAGCCGCGAGGCAGGAGGGCGGGGGACGGCGGCCACGCACCTGCTCGGACACGGGCAGGTAGCGGCACTCGGCGGCACAGACCGGGCACACACCGCAGGGGAAACAGCGGCGTCAGGAGACCCAACCCGGGGCCTTTCAGGGGAAAAAAGGGGAGGAAAACCTCATTTTTGGGGTGGTTTAGGAATTTTTTCCAATATTTTCCAATATTTTTGGAATTTTAAGTGAGGAAAACCCCATTTTTCTGATAATTTTTTAATTATAAATCAGGAAAAATCCCATTTTTCTGATATTTTAGGAATTTTAAGTGAGGAAAATCCCTGTTTTCTGATATTTTAGAGGTTTAAGGTGAGGAAAATCCCATTTTTCTGCTCTTTTAGGGATTTAAGGTGAGGAAAATCCCAGTTTTCTGCTCATTTAGGGGTTTTAAGATGAGGAAATCCCATTTTTCCACTATTTTAGGAGTTTCAAGTGAGGAAATCCCATTTTTATGCCATTTTAGGCGTTTGAGGTGAGAAAATCCCATTTTTCCACTGTTTTAGGGATTTAAGAGGAGGAAATCCCATTTTTCCACTATTTTAGGGGTTTGAGGTGAGCAGGACCCCTGATTTTGGGGATCTTGGGGGTTTTAAGCGAGGAGAACCCCCGATTTCTGCTCCTTTAGGGGTTCAAGGTGAGGAGGGGACCCCCATTTTCCGCCATCTTGGGGGTCTGAGGCGAGGGGGCTCCTCTCTTTCGCCCCGTTTTGAGGGGGGGGGGGGGGGCTCATGGCTCCCACCTGCTCCCCCGCAGGCGGCACAGAGGACGTGACCGCAGCTCGTGATGGTGAAGGCGGCTCCCTTTTGGCAGAAGCAGCGGTTGCAGTGGAACCAGTCCATGGCGGGGGGGAGGGTCTCCCCCTTCCCCCGTCCTCCCCTCCCGCCCCTTCGCGCCTCAGGGAAAACGGCGGGAAAAAAGGGCGGGGGGGGGGGAAAAGGGCGGGAAAGCTGAGGGGAGCCCTGAGGGGCGTGGCCAGCGCTGCCGGGCAGGAAACTCCTCTCCACACGCCTCAAAGCTGCGGGTTTTACCCTAGATCCCTGCAGAAACTGCCCCAAAATGCACCTTTTCCCTCAGATTTCCTCAAATTTCCCCTCAAACTCCCCAAAACTCCGACTTTTACCCCAAATCCCTGCAGCAACTGCCCCAAAATGCACCTTTTCCCCTCAGATTTCCCCTTCAAACCCCTCGAAGCGGCGACTTCTACCCCAAATCCCCTCCAAACTCCCCAAAAATGAAACTTTTACCCCAAATCCCTGCAGAAAATGCCCCAAAATGCAACTTTCCCCTCAGATTTCCTCACATTTCCCCTCAAACTCCCCAAAACTCTGACTTTTACCCCAAATCCCCTCCAAACTCTCCCAAAATGCAATTTTTCTCTCAAATTTCCCCTCAAACTCCCCAAAGTGGCGACTTCTACCCCAAATTCCCTTTCCAAACTCCTCCAAAATGGGACTTTTACCCCAAATCCCTGCAGCAACTGCCCCAAAATGCACCTTTTCCCCTCAGATTTCCCCTTCAAACCCCTCGAAGCGGCGACTTCTACCCCAAATCCCCTCCAAACTCCCCAAAAATGAAACTTTTACCCCAAATCCCTGCAGAAAATGCCCCAAAATGCAACTTTTCCCTCAGATTTCCTCACATTTCCCCTCAAACTCCCCAAAACTCCGACTTTTACCCCAAATCCCCTCCAAACTCTCCCAAAATGCAATTTTTCTCTCAAATTTCCCCTCAAACTCCCCAAAGTGGCGACTTCTACCCCAAATTCCCTTTCCAAACTCCTCCAAAATGGGACTTTTACCCCAAATCCCTGCAGAAACTGCCCCAAAATGCAACTTTTCCCTCAGATTTCCTCAAATTTCCCCTCAAACTCCCCAAAACTCCGACTTTTACCCCAAATCCCCAACTTTTACCCAAAATCCCCTTTCTAAACTCTCCAAAACACCGACTTTTACCCCAAATCCCCCCAAACTGCGCCTGAAGGACCCCCCAATTGTCCCCCCCAGTCCCTCCCAGTACCCCCTAACACCCCCCCCAGTCCCTCCCACTTCCCTCCCAGTATCCCCCCCCCCTCCAGTCCCACCATCCCCCCCCCCCCCCCAACTTTGTCCCCGTCCCCGCCGTCCCCCCCCTCCCCCCAGTGCTCCCAGTCCCCCCTCTCCAGTCCCTCCCAGTTCCACCCAGCCAGTCCCAGTCCAGAGTCCGGAGGGGGCGGAATGTGGGGTGCAATGGGTCGGGCTGGGGGCAGCGGCTTGAGCACGGGGGGCAAACTGGGAGGGGGGACCCCGAAACTGGGAGGGGGGGACATCAAACTGGGAGGGGGGGACCTCAAACTGGGCGGTGGGACCCTGAAACTGGGAAGGGGGGACCCCAAACTGGAAGGGGGGACCCAAGCGTTTGGGACTTGGGGGGCAGAGAAGGGAGGGGGGAACCCCAGTGGGGGGGGGACCCGAATTGGGGGGCGAGGGGGGAGGGAGAGGAAGGGACACCGGGGCACTTGTGGGGCAGGGATTGGGGGGGGGCAAAGGGGTGCTGGAGGGCAAGGTTGCCTTGGTAACGGCGGCAACCAGTGGGTGAGTGACCCCCCCCCCCTCCATCCCATAATAACCCCATAGCACCCCATTGAGCCCATAGGGACACATAGCCCCCCCCCCCCCCAGCCCCATAGCTGCCCCATAGAGCCCATAGGGCCCCATGGCCCCCCGCATAGCCCCCCCAGGCCCCATAGCTGCCCTATAGCCGTCCCCCAGCCCCATAGCTGCCCCATAGCCGTCCCCAGCCCCCCCTCCCAGCCCCATAGCTGCCCCATAGAGCCCTGTGAGGTGGAGCAGAGGAGTGGGGAGGGGGCACAGCGGGGGAGCAGGGTGGCAAGGGGACCCCCGGGTCTGTCCTGGGGGGCAGTGCCCAGGCTGGAGGGACCCTGCTGGCACCTACTGGACAGTGGAGGCCTTGGGCCACGCAACAGGGAAAGGCACCTGGGGCTGCAGGAACAGGTGCCCAGGCAGGGCAGCAGTGTGGGGGAAGCCCCATGGCCGAGCATGAGACTGGGCAGGCCGGGGCGGTGGTGGGCAGCACCGGGGATTCTGTCTCCAGCCGGGCAGCAAGGACATGGGGTGCGAGAGGAGACGTTGCCCTGTCTAGGAGACGCTGGGAGGGGTCCCGGGGGTCTCGGGAACTCCGTCCCGGCAGCGGGAAAGTGGTTCCCGGGCCAGGCAGTGCTCCGGGGCAGGGGAGGAGGGGGACAGGGGGCCCCGGGGCTCTGTCTTGGAGGCGGTCGGCGCTCAGGGGTGGGAGTCCTCATGGCGGGCTGTGCTGTGGGTCGGGGGGCGGGTGGTCCCGGGGGCCCCGTCCCGGGGCAGTCAGAGTTCGGGCTCAGGAGAGCTTCCCGGGGGCTCCGTCCCACGGGAGGGCGGCGTTTGGGGGCAGGAGGGGGACCCCGGGGGCTCCGGCCCCACCATGGCCCAGTGTGGTGTCTGCAGGTAAATACGGGCAGCTGGGACACGAGGATGACGCCAGCTCCGACCAACCACGCCGCGTCCAGTACCTGGTGGCCCATGGGCTACAGGCAGAGGAGGTGGTGTGTGGGCCCTGGACCACCTACGTCTGCGTGCTGGAGCCATGAGGGTCCCCACCACTGCAGTGAGCAAGACAGGGAAGCGTGACTCCTCCCGCGCGGCGGGCAGGCGGCCCTGGGCCCTGGGGACTCCAGCCTTGCTGCTCCCTGCTGCACGCCCCCACACCCCCCACACCCCACCCCGGACCTCCAGCCTTGCAGGGGGTGTGGGAGAGGCAAGGTCCCCCGCATCACACCCACCGGGTGGCAGGGCTGAGCATGGGGTCAAGCAAAGCCAACTAAGGGAACTGCAGCTAAAGCGAGCCTGCACTGAGCCAAGCCTGCTGTGGTGGTGGGAGAGGAAGATGCTGATGGACAACAGCTACAGAAGGGGAGGGGGGAAAAAAGCCTGCGAGGAGAGTGCTGAGGTCAGCCCTCTGGAATAAGTTCTGTCAGTCCCAGAGCACGCGCAGCAAGGCACAGCACCAGCAGCCAGGCTGCAGCAGATGCCTGCGCCCACCCCTGCACTAGCCTAACATAATAACAACCAACTCCAATCTTCAATAACAAAGGTGTGGGAGAACTCCCACAAATGAAAACAATTTTTTTTTTTTTTTGCACCCCTGGGGCAGGAACCCCCAACCCTGTGATAAACTGGGCTGGGGCAGGCAGCGCCTCAGTAGAAGGTAGTGGTGGTGGAGTTGAGGACCCTGGAGCTACTGGATGCCTTTGAAAGTTGGCGCTGTGGAAAGAAGCAGCAGAAGATGGGGATGAGCGTTTGTTTGAGGGTGCTGGTTTGTTTGGGCTCCCCACCCGCTTCTGCTGAGTGTTTCCTGCCTTGTTCTGAAGCATCGAGGAGCTGAGGAAGAACTGGGAGCCTCCCAGAAGCAGGAAGAGCTGTTGCCTACATCCCTCCCGCAGGGGGCAGGCTGGTTGTCCCGGGAAGCGCTCCCAACAGACCAGCGGGAAGCAAAGCGGCTGCTCCTCAGCGAAGGGAAGCACAACCGGGCCTGCCCTGCGCGGCCGCGAGACGAAGCGACTCTGCGCCAAAGCAGCACCCTCCTTGCCCCAGGGTTGTGCTGCCACGGGAAAGGGATGCTGGTGGCTATCTGGTATCAGAAGCTGTTCACGCTTGGGCTCAGCCCCTCCTAAGGGAAGGGTAGAGGCCACTAAGGGAGCTCCTGCTCCAGCAAGGCTGTTCCAGGAGCCCTGGGCTTTGTCCCTGCGCGAGGCTGGGAGGTGCCCCAGCACCAGGGTCGTATTTGTGCCTGTTCAGGGCCTTTGCAATGGGAGCAGTGCTCGGCCTCAGCCATCAAATCTCAGTTTTAAGTTCTTGATACAGAACCAACAGATCTGTTGCCGCAGGCGCTGACAGGAACAGCCGTACTGCGCGGGGACACCAGGAGGGCTGTGCAGAGCCAAGCCCCCCCCCGGCTGCTCTGGGAGCAGGGAGCACACACACCACACCCCCCGTGCTGTCCAGTGAAAG
Organism: Neomorphus geoffroyi; assembly: GCA_033558235.1. Taxonomy (NCBI): domain Eukaryota; kingdom Metazoa; phylum Chordata; class Aves; order Cuculiformes; family Neomorphidae; genus Neomorphus; species Neomorphus geoffroyi. The sequence continues at coordinate 45,831 of JAUMJM010000344.1, forward strand.
GAGCCGGGGTTAGAAGAGGTGAATTACCGCAAACTGAGAATAGGTGCTGGCAACAGAACTAACACTGTTGTTACGTTATCTGGAACACATTCTCCTTGTTCTGGTCCTTGACTCTAGAGCTGAGGTTCTTCACAGCCGCACGCCTGGTGGTCCGGGCCTGGCCAAGCTACAGGAAAAAGTGAGTTAGAGGGGACACGGGGATCAAGTAGAGCCAGGGGAGCTGCACTGGCTTCGCTGCCTGTTACTCTGCAGTGCCCAAAGAGCTTCAGGGTTCGGGATCTAGGGTGCAATTCCGATCCTGGAAACATACAGCACTAGACCCAGATTTTGAAGGCACGCCCCCCCCCCCCCCCCCCCAGGCTGCAGGTTCAGCGCAAAGGAACAGCTGTACGCTACAAG
>JAUMJM010000345.1:0-100602 GCA_033558235.1 Neomorphus geoffroyi
CTCCCATGTCCCCAGTCCCCTCCCAAATCCCCAATCCCCTCCTATGTCTCCAGTCCCCTCCCCAGTCCCTGCCCCTCCCATGTCCCCAGTCCCCTCCCATTCCCGGTCCCTCCAAGTCCCCAGTCCCCACCTAAGTCCCTGACCCTCCCAAGTCCCTAGTCCCCTCCCCACTCCCTGCCCCTCCCATGTCCCCAGTCCCCTCCCAAGTCCCTGCCCCTCCCAAGTCCCTGCCCCTCCCATGTCCCCAGTCCCCTCCCCAGTCCCTGCCACTCCCAAGTCCCTGCCCCTCCCAAGTCCCCAGTCCCCTCCCCATTCCCTGACACTCCCATGTCCCCAGTCCCCTCCCAAGTCCCTGCCCCTCCCTTTTCCCGGTCCCCTCCCCAGTCCCTGCCACTCCCAAGTCCCTGCCCCTCCCATGTCCCCAGTCCCCTCCCCAGTCCCTGCCCCATCCCAAGTTCCCAGTCCCCTCCCTAGTCCCTGCCCCTCCCAAGTGCCCAGTCCCCACCCAAGTCTCTGCCCCTCCCAAGTCCCCAGTCCCCTCCCAAGTCCCCAATCCCCTCCCATGTCCCCAATCCCCTCCCAAGTCCCTGCCCCTCCCATTTACCCAGTCCCCTACCAAGTCCCTGCGCCTCCCAAGTCCCAGTCCCCTCCCAAGTCCCTGCCCCTCCCATGTCCCCAGTCCCCTCCCAAATCCCCAATCCCCTCCTATGTCCCCAGTCCCCTCCCCAGTCTCTGCCCCTCCCTTTTCCCCAGTCCCCTCCCAAGTCCCTACCCCTCCCATGTCCCCAGTCACATCCCAAGTCCCTGCCACTCCCATGTCCCCAGTCCCCTCCCAGGTCCCTGCCCCTCCTATGTCCCCAGTCCCCTCGCCAGTCCTTGCCCCTCCCATGTCCCCAGTCCCCTCCAAGTCCCTACCCCTCCCATGTCCCCAGTCCCCTCCCCAGTCCCTGCCCCTCCCATGTCCCCAGTTCCCTCCCAAGTCCTGCCCCTCCCATGTCCCCAGTCCCCTCCCAAGTCCCTGCCCCTCCCAAGTCCCTGCCCCTCCCATGTCCCCAGTCCCCTCCCCAGTCCCTGCCCCTCCCAAGTACCTGCCCCTCCCATGTCCCAGTCCCTCCCCAGTCCCTGCCCCTCCCAAGTCCGTGCTCCTCCCATGTCCCCAGTCCCCTCCCGAGTCCCTGCCCCTCCCAAGTCCCAGTCCCCTCCCCAGTCCCTGCCCCTCCCATGTCCCCAGTCCCCTCCCAAGTCCCTGCCCCTCCAAGTCCCTGCCCCTCCCAAGTCCCTGCCTCTCCCATGTCCCCAGTCCCCTCCCAAGTTCCCAGTCCCCTCCCCAGTCCCTCCCTCTCCCAAGTTCCCAGTCCCCTCTCAAGTCCCTGCCCCTCCCATGTCCCCAGTCCCCTCCCCAGTCCCTGCCCCTCCATGTCCCCAGTCCCCTCCCCAGTCCCTGCCCCTCCATTTTCCCCAGTCCCTCCCAATCCCTGCCCCTCCCATGTCCCCAGTCCCCTCCCAAGTCCCTGCCCCTCCCTTTTCCCCAGTCCCTCCCAATCCCTGCCCCTCCCATGTCCCCAGTCCCCTCCCCAGTCCCTGCCCCTCCATGTCCCCAGTCCCCTCCCAAGTCCCCAGTCCCCTCCAAGTCCCTGACCCACCCATGTCCCCAGTCCCCTCCCCAGTCCCTGCCCCTCCCGAGTCCCTGCCTCTCCCATTTCCCCAGTCCCCTCCCAAGTCCCTGCCCCTCCCATGTCCCCAGTTCCCTCCCAACTCCCTGCCACTCCCATGTCCCCAGTCCCCTCCCCAGTCCCTGCCCCTCCCATGTCCCATGTCCCCTGTCCCCTCCCAAGTCCCCAGTCCCCTCCCAACTCCCTGCCCCTCCCATGTCCCCAGTTCCCTCCCAAGTCCTGCGACTCCCATGTCGCCAGTCCCCTCTCAAGTCCCTGCCCCTCCCATGTCCCCAGTCCCCTCCCCAGTCCCTCCCCCTCCCAAGTTCCCAGTCCCCTCTCAAGTCCCTGCCCCTCCCATGTCCCCAGTCCCCTCCCCAGTCCCTGCCCCTCCCATGTCCCCAGTCCCCTCCCAGTCCCTGCCCCTCCCTTTTCCCCAGTCCCTCCCAATCCCTGCCCCTCCCATGTCCCCAGTCCCCTCTCAAGTCCCTGCCCCTCCCTTTTCCCCAGTCCCTCCCAATCCCTGCCCCTCCCATGTCCCCAGTCCCCTCCCCAGTCCCTGCCCCTCCCATGTCCCCAGTCCCCTCCCAAGTCCCCAGTCCCCTCCCAAGTCCCTGACCCACCCATGTCCCCACTCCCCTCCCCAGTCCCTGCCCCTCCCGAGTCCCTGCCTCTCCCATTTCCCCAGTCCCCTCCCAAGTCCCTGCCCCTCCCATGTCCCCAGTTCCCTCCCAACTCCCTGCCACTCCCATGTCCCCAGTCCCCTCCCAAGTCCCCAGTCCCCTCCCAACTCCCTGCCCCTCCCATGTCCCCAGTTCCCTCTCAAGTCCCTGCGACTCCCATGTCGCCAGTCCCCTCTCAAGTCCCTGCCCCTCCCATGTCCCCAGTCCCATCCCCAGTCCCTGCCCCTCCCATGTCCCCAATCCCCTCCCAAGTCCCTTCCCCTCCCAAGTCCCCAGTCCCCTCCCAAGTCCCTGCCCCTCCCATGTCCCCAGTCCCCTCCCCAGTCCCTGCCCTTCCCAAGTCCCTGCCCCTGCCTTATCCCAAGTCCCGTCCCAAGTCCCCAATCCCCTCCCATGTCCCCAGTCCCCTCCCAAATCCCTGCCCCTCCCAAATCCCCAATCCTCTCCCATGTCCCCAGTCCCCTCCCAAGTCCCCAATCCCCTCCCATGTCCCCAATCCCCTCCCAAGTCCCTGCCCCTCCCATTTACCCAGTCCCCTACCAAGTCCCTGCGCCTCCCAAGTCCCCAGTCCCCTCCCAAGTCCCTGCCCCTCCCATGTCCCCAGTCCCCTCCCAAATCCCCAATCCCCTCCTATGTCCCCAGTCCCCTCCCCAGTCTCTGCCCCTCCCTTTTCCCCAGTCCCCTCCCAAGTCCCTACCCCTCCCATGTCCCCAGTCACATCCCAAGTCCCTGCCACTCCCATGTCCCCAGTCCCCTCCCAGGTCCCTGCCCCTCCTATGTCCCCAGTCCCCTCGCCAGTCCTTGCTCCTCCCATGTCCCCAGTCCCCTCCCAAGTCCCTACCCCTCCCATGTCCCCAGTCCCCTCCCCAGTCCCTGCCCTCCCATGTCCCCAGTTCCCTCCCAAGTCCCTGCCCCTCCCATGTCCCCAGTCCCCTCCCAAGTCCCTGCCCCTCCCAAGTCCCTGCCCCTCCCATGTCCCCAGTCCCCTCCCAGTCCCTGCCCCTCCCAAGTACCTGCCCCTCCCATGTCCCCAGTCCCCTCCCCAGTCCCTGCCCCTCCCAAGTCCGTGCTCCTCCCATGTCCCCAGTCCCCTCCCGAGTCCCTGCCCCTCCCAAGTCCCAGTCCCCTCCCCAGTCCCTGCCCCTCCCATGTCCCCAGTCCCCTCCCAAGTCCCTGCCCCTCCCAAGTCCCTGCCCCTCCCAAGTCCCTGCCTCTCCCATGTCCCCAGTCCCCTCCCAAGTTCCCAGTCCCCTCCCCAGTCCCTCCCTCTCCCAAGTTCCCAGTCCCCTCTCAAGTCCCTGCCCCTCCCATGTCCCCAGTCCCCTCCCCAGTCCCTGCCCCTCCCATGTCCCCAGTCCCCTCCCCAGTCCCTGCCCCTCCATTTTCCCCAGTCCCTCCCAATCCCTGCCCCTCCCATGTCCCCAGTCCCCTCCCAAGTCCCTGCCCCTCCCTTTTCCCCAGTCCCTCCCAATCCCTGCCCCTCCCATGTCCCCAGTCCCCTCCCCAGTCCCTGCCCCTCCCATGTCCCAGTCCCCTCCCAAGTCCCCAGTCCCCTCCAAGTCCCTGACCCACCCATGTCCCCAGTCCCCTCCCCAGTCCCTGCCCCTCCCGAGTCCCTGCCTCTCCCATTTCCCAGTCCCCTCCCAAGTCCCTGCCCCTCCCATGTCCCCAGTTCCCTCCCAACTCCCTGCCACTCCCATGTCCCCAGTCCCCTCCCCAGTCCCTGCCCCTCCCATGTCCCATGTCCCCTGTCCCCTCCCAAGTCCCCAGTCCCCTCCCAACTCCCTGCCCCTCCCATGTCCCCAGTTCCCTCCCAAGTCCCTGCGACTCCCATGTCGCCAGTCCCCTCTCAAGTCCCTGCCCCTCCCATGTCCCCAGTCCGCTCCCCAGTCCCTCCCCCTCCCAAATTCCCAGTCCCCTCTCAAGTCCCTGCCCCTCCCATGTCCCCAGTCCCCTCCCCAGTCCCTGCCCCTCCCATGTCCCCAGTCCCCTCCCCAGTCCCTGCCCCTCCCTTTTCCCCAGTCCCTCCCAGTCCCTGCCCCTCCCATGTCCCCAGTCCCCTCTCAAGTCCCTGCCCCTCCCTTTTCCCAGTCCCTCCCAATCCCTGCCCCTCCCATGTCCCCAGTCCCCTCCCCAGTCCCTGCCCCTCCCATGTCCCCAGTCCCCTCCCAAGTCCCCAGTCCCCTCCCAAGTCCCTGACCCACCCATGTCCCCACTCCCCTCCCAGTCCCTGCCCCTCCCGAGTCCCTGCCCCTCCCATTTCCCCAGTTCCCTCCCAACTCCCTGCCACTCCCATGTCCCCAGTCCCCTCCCAAGTCCCCAGTCCCCTCCCAACTCCCTGCCCCTCCCATGTCCCCAGTTCCCTCTCAAGTCCCTGCGACTCCCATGTCGCCAGTCCCCTCTCAAGTCCCTGCCCCTCCCATGTCCCCAGTCCCATCCCCAGTCCCTGCCCCTCCCATGTCCCCAATCCCCTCCCAAGTCCCTTCCCCTCCCAAGTCCCCAGTCCCCTCCCAAGTCCCTGCCCCTCCCATGTCCCCAGTCCCCTCCCAGTCCCTGCCCTTCCCAAGTCCCTGCCCCTGCCTTATCCCAAGTCCGTCCCAAGTCCCAATCCCCTCCCATGTCCCCAGTCCCCTCCCAAATCCCTGCCCCTCCCAAATCCCCAATCCTCTCCCATGTCCCAGTCCCCTCCCAAATCCCCAATCCCCTCCTATGTCTCCTGTCCCCTCCCCAGTCCCTGCCCCTCCCATGTCCCCAGTCCCCTCCCCATTCCCGGTCCCTCCCAAGTCCCCAGTCCCCACCTAAGTCCCTGACCCTCCCAAGTCCCTAGTCCCCTCCCCACTCCCTGCCCCTCCCATGTCCCCAGTCCCCTCCCAAGTCCCTGCCCCTCCCAAGTCCCTGCCCCTCCCATGTCCCCAGTCCCCTCCCCAGTCCCTGCCACTCCCAAGTCCCTGCCCCTCCCATGTCCCCAGTCCCCTCCCCAGTCCCTGCCCCTCCCAAGTTCCCAGTCCCCTCCCTAGTCCCTGCCCCTCCCATGTCCCCAGTCCCCTCCCAAGTTCCCAGTCCCCTCCCAAGTCCTGCCCCTTCCAAGTGCCCAGTTCCCTCCCCAGTCCCTGCCCCTCCCAAGTCCCCAGTCCCCACCCAAGTCCCTGCCCCTCCCATGTCCCCAGTTCCCTCCCAAGTCCCTGCCCCTTCCAAGTGCCCAGTTCCCTCCCAGTCCCTGCCCCTCCCATGTCCCCAGTCCCCTCCCCAGTCCCTGCCCCTCCCATGTCCCCAATCCCCTCCCAAGTCCCTGCCCCTCCCAAGTCCCCAGTCCCCTCCCAAGTCCCTGCCCCTCCCATGTCCCCAGTCCCCTCCCCAGTCCCTGCCCTTCCCAAGTCCCTGCCCCTGCCTTGTCCCAAGTCCCCTCCCAAGTCCCCAATCCCCTCCCATGTCCCCAATCCCTTCCCAAATCCCTGCTCCTCCCAAATCCCCAATCCTCTCCCATGTCCCCAGTCCCCTCCCCAGTCCCTGCCCCTCCCATGTCCCAGTCCCCTCCCCAGTCCCTGCCCCTCCCTTTTCCCAGTCCCCTCCCCATTCCCTGCCCCTCCCATGTCCCCAGTCCCCTCCCAAGTCCCTGCCCCTCCCTTTTCCCCAGTCCCCTCCCCAGTCCCTGCCACTCCCAAGTCCCTGCCCCTCCCATGTCCCCAGTCCCGTCCCCAGTCCCTGCCCCTCCCATGTCCCCAGTCCCCTCCCAAGTCCCCAGTCCCCTCCAAGTCCCTGACCCACCCATGTCCCCAGTCCCCTCCCCAGTCCCTGCCCCTCCCGAGTCCCTGCCTCTCCCATTTCCCCAGTCCCCTCCCAAGTCCCTGCCCCTCCCATGTCCCCAGTTCCCTCCCAACTCCCTGCCCCTCCCATGTCCCCAGTCCCCTCCCCAGTCCCTGCCCCTCCCATGTCCCATGTCCCCAGTCCCCTCCCAAGTCCCCAGTCCCCTCCCAACTCCCTGCCCCTCCATGTCCCCAGTTCCCTCCCAAGTTCCTGCGACTCCCATGTCGCCAGTCCCCTCTCAAGTCCCTGCCCCTCCCATGTCCCCAGTCCCCTCCCCAGTCCCTCCCCCTCCCAAGTTCCCAGTCCCCTCTCAAGTCCCTGCCCCTCCCATGTCCCCAGTCCCCTCCCCAGTCCCTGCCCCTCCCATGTCCCCAGTCCCCTCCCCAGTCCCTGCCCCTCCCTTTTCCCAGTCCCTCCCAATCCCTGCCCCTCCCATGTCCCCAGTCCCCTATCAAGTCCCTGCCCCTCCCTTTTCCCCAGTCCCTCCCAATCCCTGCCCCTCCCATGTCCCCAGTCCCCTCCCCAGTCCCTGCCCCTCCCATGTCCCCAGTCCCCTCCCAAGTCCCCAGTCCCCTCCCAAGTCCCTGACCCACCCATGTCCCCACTCCCCTCCCCAGTCCCTGCCCCTCCGAGTCCCTGCCTCTCCCATTTCCCAGTCCCCTCCCAAGTCCCTGCCCCTCCCATGTCCCCAGTTCCCTCCCAACTCCCTGCCACTCCATGTCCCCAGTCCCCTCCCAAGTCCCCAGTCCCCTCCCAACTCCCTGCCCCTCCCATGTCCCCAGTTCCCTCCCAAGTCCCTGCGACTCCCATGTCGCCAGTCCCCTCTCAAGTCCCTGCCCCTCCCATGTCCCCAGTCCCATCCCCAGTCCCTGCCCCTCCCATGTCCCCAATCCCCTCCCAAGTCCCTTCCCCTCCCAAGTCCCCAGTCCCCTCCCAAGTCCCTGCCCCTCCCATGTCCCCAGTCCCCTCCCCAGTCCCTGCCCTTCCCAAGTCCCTGCCCCTGCCTTATCCCAAGTCCCGTCCCAAGTCCCCAATCCCCTCCCATGTCCCCAGTCTCCTCCCAAATCCCTGCCCCTCCCAAATCCCCAATCCTCTCCCATGTCCCCAGTCCCCTCCCAAATCCCCAATCCCCTCCTATGTCTCCTGTCCCCTCCCCAGTCCCTGCCCCTCCCATGTCCCCAGTCCCCTCCCCATTCCCGGTCCCTCCCAAGTCCCCAGTCCCCACCTAAGTCCCTGACCCTCCCAAGTCCCTAGTCCCCTCCCCACTCCCTGCCCCTCCCATGTCCCCAGTCCCCTCCCAAGTCCCTGCCCCTCCCAAGTCCCTGCCCCTCCCATGTCCCCAGTCCCCTCCCCAGTCCCTGCCACTCCCAAGTCCCTGCCCCTCCCATGTCCCCAGTCCCCTCCCCAGTCCCTGCCCCTCCCAAGTTCCCAGTCCCCTCCCTAGTCCCTGCCCCTCCCATGTCCCCAGTCCCCTCCCAAGTTCCCAGTCCCCTCCCAAGTCCCTGCCCCTTCCAAGTGCCCAGTTCCCTCCCCAGTCCCTGCCCCTCCCAAGTCCCCAGTCCCACCCAAGTCCCTGCCCCTCCCATGTCCCCAGTTCCCTCCCAAGTCCCTGACCCTCCCAAGTCCCTGCCCCTCCCATGTCCCCAGTCCCCTCCCCAGTCCCTGCCCCTCCCATGTCCCCAGTCCCCTCCCAGTCCCTGCCACTCCCATGTCCCCAGTCCCCTCCCCAGTCCCTGCCCCTCCCATGTCCCCAATCCCCTCCCAAGTCCCTGCCCCTCCAAGTCCCCAGTCCCCTCCAAGTCCCTGCCCCTCCCATGTCCCCAGTCCCCTCCCCAGTCCCTGCCCTTCCAAGTCCCTGCCCCTGCCTTGTCCCAAGTCCCCTCCCAAGTCCCCAATCCCCTCCCATGTCCCCAATCCCCTCCCAAATCCCTGCTCCTCCCAAATCCCCAATCCTCTCCCATATCCCCAGTCCCCTCCCCAGTCCCTGCCCCTCCCATGTCCCAGTCCCCTCCCCAGTCCCTGCCCCTCCCTTTTCCCAGTCCCCTCCCCATTCCCTGCCCCTCCCATGTCCCCAGTCCCCTCCCAAGTCCCTGCCCCTCCCTTTTCCCAGTCCCCTCCCCAGTCCCTGCCACTCCCAAGTCCCTGCCCCTCCCATGTCCCCAGTCCCCTCCCCAGTCCCTGCCCCTCCCATGTCCCCAGTCCCCTCCCAAGTCCCCAGTCCCCTCCAAGTCCCTGACCCACCCATGTCCCCAGTCCCCTCCCCAGTCCCTGCCCCTCCCGAGTCCCTGCCTCTCCCATTTCCCCAGTCCCCTCCCAAGTCCCTGCCCCTCCCATGTCCCCAGTTCCCTCCCAACTCCCTGCCACTCCCATGTCCCCAGTCCCCTCCCCAGTCCCTGCCCCTCCCATGTCCCATGTCCCCAGTCCCCTCCCAAGTCCCCAGTCCCCTCCCAACTCCCTGCCCCTCCCATGTCCCCAGTTCCCTCCCAAGTCCCTGCGACTCCCATGTCGCCAGTCCCCTCTCAAGTCCCTGCCCCTCCCATGTCCCCAGTCCCCTCCCCAGTCCCTGCCCCTCCCAAGTCCCTGCCCTTCCCAAGTCCCTGCCCCTGCCTTGTCCCAAGTCCCCTCCCAAGTCCCCAATCCCCTCCCATGTCCCCAATCCCCTCCCAAGTCCCTGCCTCTCCCAAATCCCAATCCTCTCCCATGTCCCCAGTCTCCTCCCCAGTCCCTGCCCCTCCCATGTCCCCAGTCCCCTCCCAAGTCCCTGCCCCTCCCAAGTCCCTGCCCCTCCCAAGTCCCTGCCTCTCCCATGTCCCCAGTCCCCTCCCAAGTTCCCAGTCCCCTCCCCAGTCCCTCCCTCTCCCAAGTTCCCAGTCCCCTCTCAAGTCCCTGCCCCTCCCATGTCCCCAGTCCCCTCCCCAGTCCCTGCCCCTCCATGTCCCCAGTCCCCTCCCCAGTCCCTGCCCTCCATTTTCCCCAGTCCCTCCCAATCCCTGCCCCTCCCATGTCCCCAGTCCCCTCCCAAGTCCCTGCCCCTCCCTTTTCCCCAGTCCCCTCCCAATCCCTGCCCCTCCCATGTCCCCAGTCCCCTCCCCAGTCCCTGCCCCTCCCATGTCCCAGTCCCCTCCCAAGTCCCCAGTCCCCTCCAAGTCCCTGACCCACCCATGTCCCCAGTCCCCTCCCCAGTCCCTGCCCCTCCCGAGTCCCTGCCTCTCCCATTTCCCCAGTCCCCTCCCAAGTCCCTGCCCCTCCCATGTCCCCAGTTCCCTCCCAACTCCCTGCCACTCCCATGTCCCCAGTCCCCTCCCCAGTCCCTGCCCCTCCCATGTCCCATGTCCCCTGTCCCCTCCCAAGTCCCCAGTCCCCTCCCAACTCCTGCCCCTCCCATGTCCCCAGTTCCCTCCCAAGTCCCTGCGACTCCCATGTCGCCAGTCCCCTCTCAAGTCCCTGCCCCTCCCATGTCCCCAGTCCCCTCCCAGTCCCTCCCCCTCCCAAATTCCCAGTCCCCTCTCAAGTCCCTGCCCCTCCCATGTCCCCAGTCCCCTCCCCAGTCCCTGCCCCTCCCATGTCCCCAGTCCCCTCCCAGTCCCTGCCCCTCCCTTTTCCCCAGTCCCTCCCAGTCCCTGCCCCTCCCATGTCCCCAGTCCCCTCTCAAGTCCCTGCCCCTCCCTTTTCCCCAGTCCCTCCCAATCCCTGCCCCTCCCATGTCCCCAGTCCCCTCCCCAGTCCCTGCCCCTCCCATGTCCCCAGTCCCCTCCCAAGTCCCCAGTCCCCTCCCAAGTCCCTGACCCACCCATGTCCCCACTCCCCTCCCCAGTCCCTGCCCCTCCCGAGTCCCTGCCCCTCCCATTTCCCCAGTTCCCTCCCAACTCCTGCCACTCCCATGTCCCAGTCCCCTCCCAAGTCCCCAGTCCCCTCCCAACTCCCTGCCCCTCCCATGTCCCCAGTTCCCTCTCAAGTCCCTGCGACTCCCATGTCGCCAGTCCCCTCTCAAGTCCCTGCCCCTCCCATGTCCCAGTCCCATCCCCAGTCCCTGCCCCTCCATGTCCCCAATCCCCTCCCAAGTCCCTTCCCCTCCCAAGTCCCCAGTCCCCTCCCAAGTCCCTGCCCCTCCCATGTCCCCAGTCCCCTCCCCAGTCCCTGCCCTTCCCAAGTCCCTGCCCCTGCCTTATCCCAAGTCCCGTCCCAAGTCCCCAATCCCCTCCCATGTCCCCAGTCCCCTCCCAAATCCCTGCCCCTCCCAAATCCCCAATCCTCTCCCATGTCCCCAGTCCCCTCCCAAATCCCCAATCCCCTCCTATGTCTCCTGTCCCCTCCCCAGTCCCTGCCCCTCCCATGTCCCCAGTCCCCTCCCCATTCCGGTCCCTCCAAGTCCCCAGTCCCCACCTAAGTCCCTGACCCTCCCAAGTCCCTAGTCCCCTCCCCACTCCCTGCCCCTCCCATGTCCCCAGTCCCCTCCCAAGTCCCTGCCCCTCCCAAGTCCCTGCCCCTCCCATGTCCCAGTCCCCTCCCCAGTCCCTGCCACTCCAAGTCCCTGCCCCTCCCATGTCCCCAGTCCCCTCCCCAGTCCCTGCCCCTCCCAAGTTCCCAGTCCCCTCCCTAGTCCCTGCCCCTCCCATGTCCCCAGTCCCCTCCCAAGTCCCCAGTCCCCACCCAAGTCCCTGCCCCTCCCATGTCCCCAGTTCCCTCCCAAGTCCCTGCCCCTTCCAAGTGCCCAGTTCCCTCCCAGTCCCTGCCCCTCCCATGTCCCCAGTCCCCTCCCCAGTCCCTGCCCCTCCCATGTCCCCAATCCCCTCCCAAGTCCCTGCCCCTCCCAAGTCCCCAGTCCCCTCCCAAGTCCCTGCCCCTCCATGTCCCCAGTCCCCTCCCCAGTCCCTGCCCTTCCCAAGTCCCTGCCCCTGCCTTGTCCCAAGTCCCCTCCCAAGTCCCCAATCCCCTCCCATGTCCCCAATCCCTTCCCAAATCCCTGCTCCTCCCAAATCCCCAATCCTCTCCCATGTCCCCAGTCCCCTCCCAGTCCCTGCCCCTCCCATGTCCCAGTCCCCTCCCCAGTCCCTGCCCCTCCCTTTTCCCCAGTCCCCTCCCCATTCCCTGCCCCTCCCATGTCCCCAGTCCCCTCCCAAGTCCCTGCCCCTCCCTTTTCCCCAGTCCCCTCCCCAGTCCCTGCCACTCCCAAGTCCCTGCCCCTCCCATGTCCCCAGTCCCGTCCCCAGTCCCTGCCCCTCCATGTCCCCAGTCCCCTCCCAAGTCCCCAGTCCCCTCCAAGTCCCTGACCCACCCATGTCCCCAGTCCCCTCCCCAGTCCCTGCCCCTCCCGAGTCCCTGCCTCTCCCATTTCCCCAGTCCCCTCCCAAGTCCCTGCCCCTCCCATGTCCCCAGTTCCCTCCCAACTCCCTGCCCCTCCCATGTCCCCAGTCCCCTCCCCAGTCCCTGCCCCTCCCATGTCCCATGTCCCCAGTCCCCTCCCAAGTCCCCAGTCCCCTCCCAACTCCCTGCCCCTCCCATGTCCCCAGTTCCCTCCCAAGTTCCTGCGACTCCCATGTCGCCAGTCCCCTCTCAAGTCCCTGCCCCTCCCATGTCCCCAGTCCCTCCCCAGTCCCTCCCCCTCCCAAGTTCCCAGTCCCCTCTCAAGTCCCTGCCCCTCCCATGTCCCCAGTCCCCTCCCCAGTCCCTGCCCCTCCCATGTCCCCAGTCCCCTCCCCAGTCCCTGCCCCTCCTTTTCCCCAGTCCCTCCCAATCCCTGCCCCTCCCATGTCCCCAGTCCCCTCTCAAGTCCCTGCCCCTCCCTTTTCCCCAGTCCCTCCCAATCCCTGCCCCTCCCATGTCCCCAGTCCCCTCCCCAGTCCCTGCCCCTCCCATGTCCCCAGTCCCCTCCCAAGTCCCCAGTCCCCTCCCAAGTCCCTGACCCACCCATGTCCCCACTCCCCTCCCCAGTCCCTGCCCCTCCCGAGTCCCTGCCTCTCCCATTTCCCAGTCCCCTCCCAAGTCCCTGCCCCTCCCATGTCCCCAGTTCCCTCCCAACTCCCTGCCACTCCCATGTCCCCAGTCCCCTCCCAAGTCCCCAGTCCCCTCCCAACTCCCTGCCCCTCCCATGTCCCCAGTTCCCTCCCAAGTCCCTGCGACTCCCATGTCGCCAGTCCCTCTCAAGTCCCTGCCCCTCCCATGTCCCCAGTCCCATCCCCAGTCCCTGCCCCTCCCATGTCCCCAATCCCCTCCCAAGTCCCTTCCCCTCCCAAGTCCCCAGTCCCTCCCAAGTCCCTGCCCCTCCCATGTCCCCAGTCCCCTCCCCAGTCCCTGCCCTTCCCAAGTCCCTGCCCCTGCCTTATCCCAAGTCCCGTCCCAAGTCCCCAATCCCCTCCCATGTCCCCAGTCTCCTCCCAAATCCCTGCCCCTCCCAAATCCCCAATCCTCTCCCATGTCCCCAGTCCCCTCCCAAATCCCCAATCCCCTCCTATGTCTCCTGTCCCCTCCCCAGTCCCTGCCCCTCCCATGTCCCCAGTCCCCTCCCCATTCCCGGTCCCTCCCAAGTCCCCAGTCCCCACCTAAGTCCCTGACCCTCCCAAGTCCCTAGTCCCCTCCCCACTCCCTGCCCCTCCCATGTCCCCAGTCCCCTCCCAAGTCCCTGCCCCTCCCAAGTCCCTGCCCCTCCCATGTCCCCAGTCCCCTCCCAGTCCCTGCCACTCCCAAGTCCCTGCCCCTCCCATGTCCCCAGTCCCCTCCCCAGTCCCTGCCCCTCCCAAGTTCCCAGTCCCCTCCCTAGTCCCTGCCCCTCCCATGTCCCCAGTCCCCTCCCAAGTTCCCAGTCCCCTCCCAAGTCCCTGCCCCTTCCAAGTGCCCAGTTCCCTCCCCAGTCCCTGCCCTCCAAGTCCCCAGTCCCCACCCAAGTCCCTGCCCCTCCCATGTCCCCAGTTCCCTCCCAAGTCCCTGCCCCTCCCAAGTCCCTGCCCCTCCCATGTCCCCAGTCCCCTCCCCAGTCCCTGCCCCTCCCATGTCCCCAGTCCCCTCCCCAGTCCCTGCCACTCCCATGTCCCCAGTCCCCTCCCCAGTCCCTGCCCCTCCCATGTCCCCAATCCCCTCCCAAGTCCCTGCCCCTCCCAAGTCCCCAGTCCCCTCCCAAGTCCCTGCCCCTCCCATGTCCCCAGTCCCCTCCCCAGTCCCTGCCCTTCCCAAGTCCCTGCCCCTGCCTTGTCCCAAGTCCCCTCCCAAGTCCCCAATCCCCTCCCATGTCCCCAATCCCCTCCCAAATCCCTGCTCCTCCCAAATCCCCAATCCTCTCCCATATCCCCAGTCCCCTCCCCAGTCCCTGCCCCTCCCATGTCCCAGTCCCCTCCCCAGTCCCTGCCCCTCCCTTTTCCCAGTCCCCTCCCCATTCCCTGCCCCTCCATGTCCCAGTCCCCTCCCAAGTCCCTGCCCCTCCCTTTTCCCCAGTCCCCTCCCCAGTCCCTGCCACTCCCAAGTCCCTGCCCCTCCCATGTCCCCAGTCCCCTCCCCAGTCCCTGCCCCTCCCATGTCCCCAGTCCCCTCCCAAGTCCCCAGTCCCCTCCAAGTCCTGACCCACCCATGTCCCCAGTCCCCTCCCCAGTCCCTGCCCCTCCCGAGTCCCTGCCTCTCCCATTTCCCCAGTCCCCTCCCAAGTCCCTGCCCCTCCCATGTCCCCAGTTCCCTCCCAACTCCCTGCCACTCCCATGTCCCCAGTCCCTGCCCCTCCCATGTCCCATGTCCCCAGTCCCCTCCCAAGTCCCCAGTCCCCTCCCAACTCCCTGCCCCTCCCATGTCCCCAGTTCCCTCCCAAGTCCCTGCGACTCCCATGTCGCCAGTCCCCTCTCAAGTCCCTGCCCCTCCATGTCCCCAGTCCCCTCCCCAGTCCCTGCCCCTCCCAAGTCCCTGCCCTTCCCAAGTCCCTGCCCCTGCCTTGTCCCAAGTCCCCTCCCAAGTCCCCAATCCCCTCCCATGTCCCCAATCCCCTCCAAGTCCCTGCCTCTCCCAAATCCCCAATCCTCTCCCATGTCCCCAGTCTCCTCCCCAGTCCCTGCCCCTCCCATTTCCCCAGTCCCCTCCCAAGTCCCTGCGCCTCCCAAGTCCCCAGTCCCCTCCCAAATCCCAATCCCCTCCTCTGTCTCCAGTCCCTTCCCCAGTCCCTGCCCCTCCCATGTCCCCAGTCCCCTCCCCAGTCCCTGTCCCTCCCAAGTCCCCAGTCCGCACCTAAGTCCCTGCCCCTCCCAAGTCCCTAGTCCCCTCCCCAGTCCCTGCCCCTCCATGTCCCCAGTCCCCTCCCAAGTCCTGCCCCTCCCAAGTCCCTGCCCCTCCCATGTCCCCAGTCCCCTCCCCAGTCCCTTCCACTCCCAAGTCCCTGCCCCTCCCATGTCCCCAGTCCCCTCCCCAGTCCTGCCCCTCCCATGTCCCCAGTCCCCTCCCCATTCCCGGTCCCTCCAAGTCCCCAGTCCCCACCTAAGTCCCTGCCCCTCCCAAGTCCGTAGTCCCCTCCCCACTCCCTGCCCCTCCCATGTCCCCAGTCCCCTCCCAACTCCCTGCCCCTCCCAAGTCCCTGCCCTCCCATGTCCACAGTCCCCTCCCAGTCCCTGCCACTCCCAAGTCCCCAATCCCCTCCAAGTCCCCAGTCCCCTCCCCAGTCCCTGCCCCTCCCTTTTCCCCACTCCCTCCAATCCCTGCCCCTCCCACGTCCCTGCCCCACCTATGTCCCCAGTCCCCTCCCCAGTCCCTGCCCTTCCCAAGTCCCTGCCCCTGCCTTGTCCCAAGTCCCCTCCCAAGGCCCCAATCCCCTCCCATGTCCCCAATCCCCTCCCAAGTCCCTGCCCCTCCCAAATCCGCAATCCTCTCCCATGTCCCCAGTCCCCTCCCCAGTCCCTGCCCCTCCCATTTCCCCAGTCCCCTCCCAAGTCCTGCCCCTCCCAAGTCCCTGCCCCTCCCATGTCCCCAGTCCCCTCCCAAATCCCCAATCCCCTCCTATGTCTCCAGTCCCCTCCCCAGTCCCTGCCCCTCCCATGTCCCCAGTCCCCTCCCATGTCCCCAGTCCCCTCCCCAGTCCCTGCTCCTCCCTTTTCCCCAGTCCCTCCCAATCCCTGCCCCTCCCATGTCCCAGTCCCCTCCCAAGTCCCTGCCACTCCCATGTCCCCAGTCCCCTCCCAAGTCCCTGCCCATCCCATGTCCCCACTCCCCTGCCCAGTCCCTGCCCCTCCCAAGTTCCTGTCCCTCCCTTGTCCCCAGTCCCCTCCCCAGTCCCTGCCACTCCAAGTCCCCAGTCCCCTCCCAAGTCCCTGCCCCACCCAAGTCCCAGTCCCCTCCCCAGTCCCTGCCCCTCCCACGTCCCCAGTCTCCTCCCCAGTCCTGCCCCTCCAAAGTCCCCAATCCCCTCCCAAGTCCCCAGTCCCCTACCAAGTCCCTGACCCTCCATGTCCCCAGTCCCCTCCCCAGTCCCTGCCTCTCCCATTTCCCCAGTCCCCTCCCAAGTCCCTGCGCCTCCCAAGTCCCCAGTCCCTCCCAAATCCCAATCCCCTCCTCTGTCTCCAGTCCCTTCCCCAGTCCCTGCCCCTCCCATGTCCCCAGTCCCCTCCCCAGTCCCTGTCCCTCCCAAGTCCCCAGTCCCCACCTAAGTCCCTGCCCCTCCCATGTCCCCAGTCCCCTCCCAAGTCCCTGCCCCTCCCAAGTCCCTGCCCCTCCCATGTCCCCAGTCCCCTCCCCAGTCCCTTACACTCCCAAGTCCCTGCCCCTCCCATGTCCCCAGTCCCCTCCCCAGTCCCTGCCCCTCCCATTTCCCAGTCCCCTCCCAAGTCCCTGCCCCTCCCAAGTGCCTGCCCCTCCATGTCCCCATTCCCCTCCCAAATCCCCAATCCCCTCCTATGTCTCCAGTCCCCTCCCCAGTCCCTGCCCCTCCCATGTCCCCAGTCCCCTCCCCAGTCCCTGCTCCTCCCTTTTCCCCAGTCCCTCCCAATCCCTGCCCCTCCCATGTCCCCAGTCCCCTCCCAAGTCCCTGCCACTCCCATGTCCCCAGTCCCCTCCCAAGTCCCTGCCCATCCCATGTCCCCACTCCCCTGCCCAGTCCCTGCCCCTCCCAAGTTCCTGTCCCTCCCTTGTCCCCAGTCCCCTCCCCAGTCCCTGCCACTCCAAGTCCCCAGTCCCCTCCCAAGTCCCTGCCCCACCCAAGTCCCCAGTCCCCTCCCCAGTCCCTGCCCCTCCCACGTCCCCAGTCTCCTCCCCAGTCCCTGCCGCTCCAAAGTCCCCAATCCCCTCCCAAGTCCCCAGTCCCCTACCAAGTCCCTGACCCTCCATGTCCCCAGTCCCCTCCCAAGTCCCTGCCCCTCTCAAGTCCCTGACCCACCCATGTCCCCAGTCCCCTCCCCAGTCCCTGCCCCTCCCAAGTCCGTGCCCCTCCCATGTCCCCAGTCCCCTCCCAAGTCCCTGCCCCTCCCATGACCCCAGTTCCCTCCCAAGTCCCTGCCACTCCCATGTCCCCAGTCCCCTCCCAAGTCCTGCCCCACCCAAGTCCCCAGTCCCCTCCCCAGTCCCTGCCCCTCCCATTTCCCCAATCCTCTCCCAAGTCCCCAGTCCCCTACCAAGTCCCTCCCCCTCCAAAGTCCGTGCCCCTCCCATGTCCCCAGTACCCTCCTGAGTCCCTGCCCCTCCCATTTCCCCAGTCCCCTTCCAAGTCCCTGCCCCACCCAAGTCCCCAGTCCCCTCCCCAGTCCCTGCCCCTCCCACGTCCCCAGTCTCCTCCCCAGTCCCTGCCCCTCCAAAGTCCCCAATCCCCTCCCAAGTCCCCAGTCCCCTACCAAGTCCCTGACCCTCCCATGTCCCCAGTCCCCTCCCCAGTCCCTGCCTCTCCATTTCCCCAGTCCCCTCCCAAGTCCCTGCGCCTCCCAAGTCCCCAGTCCCCTCCCAAATCCCCAATCCCCTCCTCTGTCTCCAGTCCCTTCCCCAGTCCCTGCCCCTCCCATGTCCCCAGTCCCCTCCCCAGTCCCTGTCCCTCCCAAGTCCCCAGTCCCCACCTAAGTCCCTGCCCCTCCCATGTCCCCAGTCCCCTCCCAAGTCCCTGCCCCTCCCAAGTCCCTGCCCTCCCATGTCCCAGTCCCCTCCCCAGTCCCTTACACTCCCAAGTCCCTGCCCCTCCCATGTCCCCAGTCCCCTCCCCAGTCCCTGCCCCTCCCATGTCCCCAGTCCCCTCCCCATTCCCGGTCCCTCCCAAGTCCCCAGTCCCCTCCCCAGTCCCTGTCCCTCCCAAGTCCCCAGTCCCCACCTAAGTCCCTGCCCCTCCCATGTCCCCAGTCCCCTCCCAAGTCCCTGCCCCTCCCAAGTCCCTGCCCCTCCCATGTCCCCAGTCCCCTCCCCAGTCCCTTACACTCCCAAGTCCCTGCCCCTCCCATGTCCCCAGTCCCCTCCCCAGTCCCTGCCCCTCCCATGTCCCCAGTCCCCTCCCCATTCCCGGTCCCTCCCAAGTCCCCAGTCCCCACCTAAGTCCCTGCCCCTCCCATGTCCCCAGTCCCCTCCCCACTCCCTGCCTCTCCCATGTCCCCAGTCCCCTCCCAACTCCCTGCCCCTCCCAAGTCCCTGCCCCTTCCATGTCCCCAGTCCCCTCCCCAGTCCCTGCCACTCGCAAGTCCCCAATCCCCTCCAAGTCCCAGTCCCCTCCCCAGTCCCTGCCCCTCCCTTTTCCCCACTCCCTCCCAATCCCTGCCCCTCCCAAGTCCCTGCCCCACCCATGTCCCCAGTCCCCTCCCCAGTCCCTGCCCTTCCCAAGTCCCTGCCCCTGCCTTGTCCCAAGTCCCCTCCCAAGTCCCCAATCCCCTCCCATGTCCCCAATCCCCTCCCAAGTCCCTGCCCCTCCCAAATCCGCAATCCTCTCCCATGTCCCCAGTCCCCTCCCCAGTCCCTGCCCCTCCCATTTCCCCAGTCCCCTCCCAAGTCCCTGCCCCTCCCAAGCTGCCCCTCCCATGTCCCCATTCCCCTCCCAAATCCCCAATCCCCTCCTATGTCTCCAGTCCCCTCCCCAGTCCCTGCCCCTCCCATGTCCCCAGTCCCCTCCCATGTCCCCAGTCCCCTCCCCAGTCCCTGCTCCTCCCTTTTCCCCAGTCCCTCCCAATCCCTGCCCCTCCCATGTCCCCAGTCCCCTCCCAAGTCCCTGCCACTCCCATGTCCCCAGTCCCCTCCCAAGTCCCTGCCCATCCCATGTCCCCACTCCCCTGCCCAGTCCCTGCCCCTCCCAAGTTCCTGTCCCTCCCTTGTCCCCAGTCCCCTCCCCAGTCCCTGCCACTCCCAAGTCCCCAGTCCCCTCCCAAGTCCCTGCCCCACCCAAGTCCCCAGTCCCCTCCCCAGTCCCTGCCCCTCCCACGTCCCCAGTCTCCTCCCCAGTCCCTGCCCCTCCAAAGTCCCCAATCCCCTCCCAAGTCCCCAGTCCCCTACCAAGTCCCTGACCCTCCCATGTCCCCAGTCCCCTCCCAAGTCCCTGCCCCTCTCAAGTCCCTGACCCACCCATGTCCCCAGTCCCCTCCCCAGTCCCTGCCCCTCCCAAGTCCGTGCCCCTCCCATGTCCCCAGTCCCCTCCCAAGTCCCTGCCCCTCCCATGACCCCAGTTCCCTCCCAAGTCCCTGCCACTCCCATGTCCCCAGTCCCCTCCCAAGTCCCTGCCCCACCCAAGTCCCCAGTCCCCTCCCCAGTCCCTGCCCCTCCCATTTCCCCAATCCTCTCCCAAGTCCCCAGTCCCCTACCAAGTCCCTGCCCCTCCAAAGTCCGTGCCCCTCCCATGTCCCCAGTACCCTCCTGAGTCCCTGCCCCTCCCATTTCCCCAGTCCCCTTCCAAGTCCCTGCCCCAACCAAGTCCCCAGTCCCCTCCCCAGTCCCTGCCCCTCCCACGTCCCCAGTCCCCTCCCCAGTCCCTGCCCCTCCAAAGTCCCCAATCCCCTCCCAAGTCCCCAGTCCCCTACCAATTCCCTGACCCTCCCATGTCCCCAGTCCCCTCCCAAGTCCCTACCCCTCCCTTTTCCCCAGTCTCCTCCCTAGTCCCTGCCACTCCCAAGTCCCTGCCCCTCCCAAGTCCCCAATCCCCTCCCCAGTCCCTGCCCCTCCCATGTCCCCAGTCCCCTCCCAAGTCCCTGCACCTGACATGTCCCCTGTCCCCACCCAAGTCCCTGCCCCTTCCAAGTCCCGAGTCCCCTCCCCAGTCCCTGCCCCTCCCATGTCCCCAGTCCCCTCCCAAGTCCCTGCCCCTCCCAAGTCCCTGCCCCTCCCATGTCCCCAGTCCCCTCCCCAGTCCCTGCCACTCCCAAGTCCCTACCACTCCCATGTCCCCAGTTCCCTCCCAAGTCCCTGCGACTCCCATGTCGCCAGTCCCCTCTCAAGTCCCTGCCCCTCCCATGTCCCCAGTCCCCTCCCCAGTCCCTGCCCCTCCCAAGTCCCTGCCCTTCCCAAGTCCCTGCCCCTGCCTTGTCCCAAGTCCCCTCCCAAGTCCCCAATCCCCTCCCATGTCCCCAATCCCCTCCCAAGTCCCTGCCTCTCCCAAATCCCCAATCCTCTCCCATGTCCCCAGTCCCCTCCCCAGTCCCTGCCCCTCCCATTTCCCCAGTCCCCTCCCAAGTCCCTGCGCCTCCCAAGTCCCCAGTCCCCTCCCAAATCCCCAATCCCCTCCTATGTCTCCAGTCCCTTCCCCAGTCCCTGCCCCTCCCATGTCCCCAGTCCCCTCCCCAGTCCCTGTCCCTCCCAAGTCCCCAGTCCCCACCTAAGTCCCTGCCCCTCCCAAGTCCCCAGTCCCCTCCCCAGTCCCTGTCCCTCCCAAGTCCCCAGTCCGCACCTAAGTCCCTGCCCCTCCCAAGTCCCTAGTCCCCTCCCCAGTCCCTGCCCCTCCCATGTCCCCAGTCCCCTCCCAAGTCCCTGCCCCTCCCAAGTCCCTGCCCCTCCCATGTCCCCAGTCCCCTCCCCAGTCCCTTCCACTCCCAAGTCCCTGCCCCTCCCATGTCCCCAGTCCCCTCCCCAGTCCCTGCCCCTCCCATGTCCCCAGTCCCCTCCCCATTCCCGGTCCCTCCCAAGTCCCCAGTCCCCACCTAAGTCCCTGCCCCTCCCAAGTCCGTAGTCCCCTCCCCACTCCCTGCCCCTCCCATGTCCCCAGTCCCCTCCCAACTCCCTGCCCCTCCCAAGTCCCTGCCCCTCCCATGTCCACAGTCCCCTCCCCAGTCCCTGCCACTCCCAAGTCCCCAATCCCCTCCCAAGTCCCCAGTCCCCTCCCCAGTCCCTGCCCCTCCCTTTTCCCCACTCCCTCCCAATCCCTGCCCCTCCCAAGTCCCTGCCCCACCCATGTCCCCAGTCCCCTCCCCAGTCCCTGCCCTTCCCAAGTCCCTGTCCCTGCCTTGTCCCAAGTCCCCTCCCAAGGCCCCAATCCCCTCCCATGTCCCCAATCCCCTCCCAAGTCCCTGCCCCTCCCAAATCCCCAATCCTCTCCCATGTCCCCAGTCCCCTCCCAAATCCCCAATCCCCTCCTATGTCTCCAGTCCCCTCCCCAGTCCCTGCCCATCCCATGTCCCCAGTCCCCTCCCAAGTCCCTGCCCCTCCCAAGTCCCTGCCCCTCCCATGTCCCCAGTCCCCTCCCCAGTCCCTGCCACTCCCAAGTCCCTGCCCCTCCCATGTCCCCAGTCCCCTCCCCAGTCCCTGCCCCTCCCTTTTCCCCAGTCCCTCCCAATCCCTGCCCCTCCCATGACTCCAGTCCCCTCCCCAGTCCCTGCCCCTCCCATGTCCCCAGTCCCCTCCCCATTCCCGGTCCCTCCCAAGTCCCCAGTCCCCACCTAAGTCCCTGCCCCTCCCAAGTCCCTAGTCCCCTCCCCACTCCCTGCCCCTCCCATGTCCCCAGTCCCCTCCCCAGTCCCTGCCCCTCCCATGTCCCCAGTCCCCTCCCAAGTCCCCAGTCCCCTCCCAAGCGTCCCTGACCCACCCATGTCCCCAGTCCCCTCCCCAGTCCCTGCCCCTCCCGAGTCCCTGCCTCTCCCATTTCCTCAGTCCCCTCCCAAGTCCCTGCCCCTCCCATGTCCCCAGTTCCCTCCCAACTCCCTGCCACTCCCATGTCCCCAGTCCCCTCCCCAGTCCCTGCCCCTCCCATGTCCCCAGTTCCCTCCCAAGTCCCTGCGACTCCCATGTCGCCAGTCCCCTCTCAAGTCCCTGCCCCTCCCATGTCCCCAGTCCCCTCCCCAGTCCCTGCCCCTCCCATGTCCCCAATCCCCTCCCAAGTCCCTTCCCCTCCCAAGTCCCCAGTCCCCTCCCAAGTCCCTGCCCCTCCCATGTCCCCAGTCCCCTCCCCAGTCCCTGCCCTTCCCAAGTCCCTGCCCCTGCCTTGTCCCAAGTCCCGTCCCAAGTCCCCAATCCCCTCCCATGTCCCCAGTCCCCTCCCAAATCCCTGCCCCTCCCAAATCCCCAATCCTCTCCTATGTCTCCAGTCCCCTCCCCAGTCCCTGCCCCTCCCATGTCCCCAGTCCCCTCCCCATTCCCGGTCCCTCCCAAGTCCCCAGTCCCCACCTAAGTCCCTGACCCTCCCAAGTCCCTAGTCCCCTCCCCACTCCCTGCCCCTCCCATGTCCCCAGTCCCCTCCCAAGTCCCTGCCCCTCCCATGTCCCTAGTCCCCTCCCCAGTCCCTGCCACTCCCAAGTCCCTGCCCCTCCCATGTCCCCAGTCCCCTCCCCAGTCCCTGCCCCTCCCATGTCCCCAGTCCCCTCCCAAGTCCCCAGTCCCCTCCCAAGTCCCTGACCCACCCATGTCCCCAGTCCCCTCCCCAGTCCCTGCCCCTCCCGAGTCCCTGCCTCTCCCATTTCCCCAGTCCCCTCCCAAGTCCCTGCCCCTCCCATGTCCCCAGTTCCCTCCCAACTCCCTGCCACTCCCATGTCCCCAGTCCCCTCCCCAGTCCCTGCCCCTCCCATGTCCCCAGTTCCCTCCCAAGTCCCTGCGACTCCCATGTCGCCAGTCCCCTCTCAAGTCCCTGCCCCTCCCATGTCCCCAGTCCCCTCCCCAGTCCCTGCCCCTCCCATGTCCCCAATCCCCTCCCAAGTCCCTTCCCCTCCCAAGTCCCCAGTCCCCTCCCCAGTCCCTGCCCTTCCCAAGTCCCTGCCCCTGCCTTGTCCCAAGTCCCGTCCCAAGTCCCCAATCCCCTCCCATGTCCCCAGTCCCCTCCCAAATCCCTGCCCCTCCCAAATCCCCAATCCTCTCCTATGTCTCCAGTCCCCTCCCAAGTCCCTGCCCCACCCATGTCCCCAGTCCCCTCCCCAGTCCCTGCCCTTCCCAAGTCCCTGCCCCTGCCTTGTCCCAAGTCCCCTCCCAAGGCCCCAATCCCCTCCCATGTCCCCAATCCCCTCCCAAGTCCCTGCCCCTCCCAAATCCCCAATCCTCTCCCATGTCCCCAGTCCCCTCCCAAATCCCCAATCCCCTCCTATGTCTCCAGTCCCCTCCCCAGTCCCTGCCCATCCCATGTCCCCAGTCCCCTCCCAAGTCCCTGCCCCTCCCAAGTCCCTGCCCCTCCCATGTCCCCAGTCCCCTCCCCAGTCCCTGCCACTCCCAAGTCCCTGCCCCTCCCATGTCCCCAGTCCCCTCCCCAGTCCCTGCCCCTCCCTTTTCCCCAATCCTCTCCTATGTCTCCAGTCCCCTCCCCAGTCCCTGCCCCTCCCATGTCCCCAGTCCCCTCCCCATTCCCGGTCCCTCCCAAGTCCCCAGTCCCCACCTAAGTCCCTGACCCTCCCAAGTCCCTAGTCCCCTCCCCACTCCCTGCCCCTCCCATGTCCCCAGTCCCCTCCCAAGTCCCTGCCCCTCCCATGTCCCCAGTCCCCTCCCCAGTCCCTCCCACTCCCAAGTCCCTGCCCCTCCCAAGTCCCCAGTCCCCTCCCCATTCCCTGACCCTCCCATGTCCCCAGTCCCCTCCCAAGTCCCTGCCCCTCCCTTTTCCCCAGTCCCCTCCCCAGTCCCTGCCACTCCCAAGTCCCTGCCCCTCCCATGTCCCCAGTCCCCTCCCCAGTCCCTGCCCCATCCCAAGTTCCCAGTCCCCTCCCTAGTCCCTGCCCCTCCCAAGTCCCTGCCCCTTCCAAGTGCCCAGTCCCCACCCAAGTCTCTGCCCCTCCCAAGTCCCCAGTCCCCTCCCAAGTCCCCAATCCCCTCCCATGTCCCCAATCCCCTCCCAAGTCCCTGCCCCTCCCATTTACCCAGTCCCCTCCCAAGTCCCTGCGCCTCCCAAGTCCCCAGTCCCCTCCCAAGTCCCTGCCCCTCCCATGTCCCCAGTCCCCTCCCAAATCCCCAATCCCCTCCTATGTCCCCAGTCCCCTCCCCAGTCTCTGCCCCTCCCTTTTCCCCAGTCCCATCCCAAGTCCCTACCCCTCCCATGTCCCCAGTCACATCCCAAGTCCCTGCCACTCCCATGTCCCCAGTCCCCTCCCAGGTCCCTGCCCCTCCTATGTCCCCAGTCCCCTCGCCAGTCCTTGCCCCTCCCAAGTCCCCAGTCCCGTCCCCAGTCCCTGCCCCTCCCAAGTCCCCAGTCCCCTCCCCAGTCCCTGCCCCTCCCTTTTCCCCAGTCCCCTCCCAAGTCCCTACCCCTCCCATGTCCCCAGTCCCCTCCCCAGTCCCTGCCCCTCCCATGTCCCCAGTTCCCTCCCAAGTCCCTGCCCCTCCCATGTCCCCAGTCCGCTCCCAAGTCCCTGCCCCTCCCAAGTCCCTGCCCCTCCCATGTCCCCAGTCCCCTCCCCAGTCCCTGCCCCTCCCAAGTACCTGCCCCTCCCATGTCCCCAGTCCCCTCCCCAGTCCCTGCCCCTCCCAAGTCCGTGCTCCTCCCATGTCCCCAGTCCCCTCCCGAGTCCCTGCCCCTCCCAAGTCCCCAGTCCCCTCCCCAGTCCCTGCCCCTCCCATGTCCCCAGTCCCCTCCCAAGTCCCTGCCCCTCCCAAGTCCCTGCCCCTCCCAAGTCCCTGCCTCTCCCATGTCCCCAGTCCCCTCCCAAGTCCCCAGTCCCCTCCCCAGTCCCTGCCCCTCCCATGTACCCAGTCCCCTCCCAAGTCCCTGCCCCTCCCAAGTCCCTGCCCCACCGATGTCCCCAGTCCCCTCCCCAGTCCCTGCCCCTCCCATGTCCCCAGTCCCCTCCCCAGTCCCTCCCTCTCCCAAGTTCCCAGTCCCCTCTCAAGTCCCTGCCCCTCCCATGTCCCCAGTCCCCTCCCCAGTCCCTGCCCCTCCCATGTCCCCAGTCCCCTCCCCAGTCCCTGCCCCTCCCTTTTCCCCAGTCCCTCCCAATCCCTGCCCCTCCCATGTCCCCAGTCCCCTCCCCAGTCCCTGCCCCTCCCATGTCCCCAGTCCCCTCCCCAGTCCCTCCCACTCCCAAGTCCCTGCCCCTCCCAAGTCCCCAGTCCCCTCCCCATTCCCTGACCCTCCCATGTCCCCAGTCCCCTCCCAAGTCCCTGCCCCTCCCTTTTCCCCAGTCCCCTCCCCAGTCCCTGCCACTCCCAAGTCCCTGCCCCTCCCATGTCCCCAGTCCCCTCCCCAGTCCCTGCCCCATCCCAAGTTCCCAGTCCCCTCCCTAGTCCCTGCCCCTCCCAAGTCCCTGCCCCTTCCAAGTGCCCAGTCCCCACCCAAGTCTCTGCCCCTCCCAAGTCCCCAGTCCCCTCCCAAGTCCCCAATCCCCTCCCCCCAAGTCCCTGCCCCTCCCATTTACCCAGTCCCCTCCCAAGTCCCTGCGCCTCCCAAGTCCCCAGTCCCCTCCCAAGTCCCTGCCCCTCCCATGTCCCCAGTCCCCTCCCAAATCCCCAATCCCCTCCTATGTCCCCCAGTCCCCTCCCCAGTCTCTGCCCCTCCCTTTTCCCCAGTCCCATCCCAAGTCCCTACCCCTCCCATGTCCCCAGTCACATCCCAAGTCCCTGCCACTCCCATGTCCCCAGTCCCCTCCCAGGTCCCTGCCCCTCCTATGTCCCCAGTCCCCTCGCCAGTCCTTGCCCCTCCCAAGTCCCCAGTCCCGTCCCCAGTCCCCTGCCCCTCCCAAGTCCCCAGTCCCCTCCCCAGTCCCTGCCCCTCCCTTTTCCCCAGTCCCCTCCCAAGTCCCTACCCCTCCCATGTCCCCAGTCCCCTCCCCAGTCCCTGCCCCTCCATGTCCCCAGTTCCCTCCCAAGTCCCTGCCCCTCCCATGTCCCCAGTCCGCTCCCAAGTCCCTGCCCCTCCCAAGTCCCTGCCCCTCCCATGTCCCCAGTCCCCTCCCCAGTCCCTGCCCCTCCCAAGTACCTGCCCCTCCCATGTCCCCAGTCCCCTCCCCAGTCCCTGCCCCTCCCAAGTCCGTGCTCCTCCCATGTCCCCAGTCCCCTCCCGAGTCCCTGCCCCTCCCAAGTCCCCAGTCCCCCTCCCCAGTCCCTGCCCCTCCCATGTCCCCAGTCCCCTCCCTAGTCCCTGCCCCTCCCAAGTCCCTGCCCCTCCCAAGTCCCTGCCTCTCCCATGTCCCCCAGTCCCCTCCCAAGTCCCCAGTCCCCTCCCCAGTCCCTGCCCCTCCCATGTCCCCAGTCCCCTCCCAAGTCCCTGCCCCTCCCAAGTCCCTGCCCCACCGATGTCCCCAGTCCCCTCCCCAGTCCCTGCCCCTCCCATGTCCCCAGTCCCCTCCCCAGTCCCTCCCTCTCCCAAGTTCCCAGTCCCCTCTCAAGTCCCTGCCCCTCCCATGTCCCCAGTCCCCTCCCCAGTCCCTGCCCCTCCCATGTCCCCAGTCCCCTCCCCAGTCCCTGCCCCTCCCTTTTCCCCAGTCCCTCCCAATC
Organism: Neomorphus geoffroyi; assembly: GCA_033558235.1. Taxonomy (NCBI): domain Eukaryota; kingdom Metazoa; phylum Chordata; class Aves; order Cuculiformes; family Neomorphidae; genus Neomorphus; species Neomorphus geoffroyi. The sequence continues at coordinate 25,880 of JAUMJM010000345.1, forward strand.
CCTGCCCCTCCCATGTCCCCAGTCCCCTCCCCAGTCCCTGCCCCTCCCATGTCCCCAGTCCCCTCCCAAGTCCCCAGTCCCCTCCGAAGTTCCTGACCCACCCATGTCCCCAGTCCCCTCCCCAGTCCCTGCCCCTCCCGAGTCCCTGCCTCTCCCATTTCCCCAGTCCCCTCCCAAGTCCCTGCCCCTCCCATGTCCCCAGTTCCCTCCCAACTCCCTGCCACTCCCATGTCCCCAGTCCCCTCCCCAGTCCCTGCCCCTCCCATGTCCCCAGTCCCCTCCCAAGTCCCCAGTCCCCTCCCAACTCCCTGCCCCTCCCATGTCCCCAGTTCCCTCCCAAGTCCCTGCGACTCCCATGTCCCCAGTCCCCTCCCCAGTCCCTGCCCCTCCCATGTCCCCAGTCCCCTCCCCAGTCCCTCCCCCTCCCAAGTTCCCAGTCCCCTCTCAAGTCCCTGCCCCTCCCATGTCCCCAGTCCCCTCCCCAGTCCCTGCCCCTCCCATGTCCCCAGTCCGCCCTCCTCCCAGTCACCTGCCCCTCCCTTTTCCCAGTCCCTCCCAAGTCCCTGCCCCTCCCATTTCCCCAGTCCCCTCCCAATCCCTGCCCCTCCCATGTCCCCAGTCCCCTCCCAAGTCCCTGCCCCTCCCATGTCCCCAGTCCCATCCCAGTCCCTGCCCCTCCCATGTCCCCCAGTCCGCCCTCCCATGTCCCCAGTCCCCTCCCAAGTCCCTGACCCACCCAGTCCCAGACCCCTCCCCAGTCCCCCCCTCCCGAGTCCCTGCCTCTCCCATTTCCCCAGTCCCCTCCCAAGTCCCTGCCCCTCCCATGTCCCCAGTTCCCTCCCAACCCCCTGCCACTCCCATGTCCCCAGTCCCCTCCCAAGTCCCCAGTCCCCTCCCAACTCCTGCCCCTCCCATGTCCCCAGTTCCCTCCCAAGTCCCTGCGACTCCCATGTCGCCAGTCCCCTCTCAAGTCCCTGCCCCTCCCATGTCCCCAGTCCCCATCCCCAGTCCCTGCCCCTCCCATGTCCCCAATCCCCTCCCAAGTCCCTTCCCCTCCCAAGTCCCCTGTCCCCTCCCAAGTCCCTGCCCCTCCCATGTCCCCAGTCCCCTCCCCAGTCCCTGCCCTTCCCAAGTCCCTGCCCCTGCCTTGTCCCAAGTCCCGTCCCAAGTCCCCAATCCCCTCCCATGTCCCCAGTCCCCTCCCAAATCCCTGCCCCTCCCAAATCCCCCAATCCCTTCTTTCCCATGTCCCCAGTCCCCTCCCAAATCCCCAATCCCCTCCTATGTCTCCAGTCCCCTCCCCAGTCCCTGCCCCTCCCATGTCCCCAGTCCCCTCCCCTTTCCCGGTCCCTCCCAAGTCCCCAGTCCCCACCTAAGTCCCTGACCCTCCCAAGTCCCTAGTCCCCTCCCCACTCCCTGCCCCTCCCATGTCCCCAGTCCCCTCCCAAGTCCCCTGCCCCTCCCAAGTCCCTGCCCCTCCCATGTCCCCAGTCCCCTCCCCAGTCCCTGCCACTCCCAAGTCCCTGCCCCTCCCATGTCCCCAGTCCCCTCCCCAGTCCCTGCCCCTCCCAAGTTCCAGTCCCCTCCCTAGTCCCTGCCCCTCCCATGTCCCCAGTCCCCCTCCCAAGTTCCCAGTCCCCTCCCAAGTCCCTGCCCCTTCCAAGTGCCCAGTTCCCTCCCCAGTCCCTGCCCCTCCCATGTCCCCAGTCCCCACCCAAGTCCCTGCCCCTCCCATGTCCCCAGTTCCCTCCCAAGTCCCTGCCCCTCCCAAGTCCCTGCCCCTCCCATGTCCCCAGTCCCCTCCCAAGTCCCTGCCCCTTCCAAGTGCCCAGTTCCCTCCCCAGTCCCTGCCCCTCCCATTTCCCCAGTCCCCTCCCAAGTCCCTGCCCCTCCCATGTCCCCAGTTCCCTCCCAAGTCCCTGCCACTCCCATGTCCCCAGTCCCCTCTCAAGTCCCTGCCCCTCCCATGTCCCCAGTCCCCCTCCCCAGTCCCTGCCCCTCCCATGTCCCCAATCCCTCCCAAGTCACTGCCCCTCCCCAGTCCCCAGTCCCCTCCCAAGTCCCTGCCCCTCCCATGTCCCCAGTCCCCTCCCCAGTCCCTGCCCTTCCCAAGTCCCTGCCCCTGCCTTGTCCCAAGTCCCCTCCCAAGTCCCCAATCCCCTCCCATGTCCCCAATCCCCTCCAAATCCCTTCCCCTCCCAAATCCCCAATCCTCTCCCATGTCCCCAGTCCCCTCCCAAATCCCCAATCCCCTCCTATGTCTCCAGTCCCCTCCCCAGTCCCTGCCCCTCCCATGTCCCCAGTCCCCTCCCCATTCCCGGTCCCTCCCAAGTCCCCAGTCCCCACCTAAGTCCCTGACCCTCCCAAGTCCCTAGTCCCCTCCCCACTCCCTGCCCCTCCCATGTCCCCAGTACCCTCCCAAGTCCCCAGTTCCCTCCCAAGTCCCCTGCCCCTCCCATGTCCCCAGTCCCCTCCCCAGTCCCTGCCACTCCATGTCCCCAGTCCCCTCCCCAGTCCCTGCCCCTCCCATGTCCCCAATCCCCTCCCAAGTCCCTGCCCCTCCCAAGTCCCCAGTCCCCTCCCAAGTCCCTGCCCCTCCCATGTCCCCAGTCCCCTCCCCAGTCCCTGCCCTTCCCAAGTCCCTGCCCCTGCCTTGTCCCAAGTCCCCTCCCAAGTCCCCAATCCCCTCCCATGTCCCCAATCCCCTCCCAAATCCCTGCTCCTCCCAAATCCCCAATCCTCTCCCATGTCCCCAGTCCCCTCCCCAGTCCCTGCCCCTCCCATGTCCCCAGTCCCCTCCCCAGTCCCTGCCCCTCCCTTTTCCCCAGTCCCCTCCCCATTCCCTGCCCCTCCCATGTCCCCAGTCCCCTCCCAAGTCCCTGCCCCTCCCTTTTCCCCAGTCCCCTCCCCAGTCCCCAGTCCCCTCCCCAGTCCCTGCCCCTCCCATGTCCTTAGTCCCCTCCCCAGTCCCTGCCCCCTCCCATGTCCCCAGTCCCCCCATCCCAAGTCCCAGTCCCCTCCCAAGTCCCTCGACCCACCCATGTCCCCAGTCCCCTCCCCAGTCCCTGCCCCTCCCGAGTCCCTGCCTCTCCCATTTCCCCAGTCCCCTCCCAAGTCCCTGCCCCTCCCATGTCCCCAGTTCCCTCCCAACTCCCTGCCACTCCCATGTCCCCAGTCCCCTCCCCAGTCCCTGCCCCTCCCATGTCCCATGTCCCCAGTCCCCTCCCAAGTCCCCAGTCCCCTCCCAACTCCCTGCCCCTCCCATGTCCCCAGTTCCCTCCCAAGTCCCTGCGACTCCCATGTCGCCAGTCCCCTCTCAAGTCCCTGCCCCTCCCATGTCCCCAGTCCCCTCCCCAGTCCCTGCCCCTCCCAAGTCCCTGCCCTTCCCAAGTCCCTGCCCCTGCCTTGTCCCAAGTCCCCTCCCAAGTCCCCAATCCCCTCCCATGTCCCCAATCCCCTCCCAAGTCCCTGCCTCTCCCAAATCCCCAATCCTCTCCCATGTCCCCAGTCCCCTCCCCAGTCCCTGCCCCTCCCATTTCCCCAGTCCCCTCCCAAGTCCCTGCGCCTCCCAAGTCCCCAGTCCCCTCCCAAATCCCCAATCCCCTCCTCTGTCTCCAGTCCCTTCCCCAGTCCCTGCCCCTCCCATGTCCCCAGTCCCCTCCCCAGTCCCTGTCCCTCCCAAGTCCCCAGTCCCCACCTAAGTCCCTGCCCCTCCCAAGTCCCTAGTCCCCTCCCCACTCCCTGCCCCTCCCATGTCCCCAGTCCCCTCCCAAGTCCCTGCCCCTCCCAAGTCCCTGCCCCTCCCATGTCCCCAGTCCCCTCCCCAGTCCCTTCCACTCCCAAGTCCCCTGCCCCTCCCATGTCCCCAGTCCCCTCCCCAGTCCCTGCCCCTCCCATGTCCCCAGTCCCCTCCGCATTCCCGGTCCCTCCCAAGTCCCCAGTCCCCACCTAAGTCCCTGCCCCTCCCAAGTCCCTAGTCCCCTCCCCACTCCCTGCCCCTCCCATGTCCCCAGTCCCCTCCCAACTCCCTGCCCCACCCAAGTCCCTGACCCTCCCATGTCCACAGTCCCCTCCCCAGTCCCTGCCACTCCCAAGTCCCCAATCCCCTCCCAAGTCCCCAGTCCCCTCCCCAGTCCCTGCCCCTCCCTTTTCCCCACTCCCTCCCAATCCCTGCCCCTCCCAAGTCCCTGCCCCACCCAAGTTCCCAGTCCCCTCCCTAGTCCCTGCCCCTCCCATGTCCCCAGTCCCCTCCCAAGTTCCCAGTCCCCTCCCAAGTCCCTGCCGCTTCCAAGTGCCCAGTTCCCTCCCCAGTCCCTGCCCCTCCATGTCCCCAGTCCCCACCCAAGTCCCTGCCCCTCCCATGTCCCCAGTTCCCTCCCAAGTCCCTGCCCCTCCCAAGTCCCTGCCCCTCCCATGTCCCCAGTCCCCTCCCAAGTCCCTGCCCCTTCCAAGTGCCCAGTTCCCTCCCCAGTCCCCTGCCCCTCCCATTTCCCCAGTCCCCTCCCAAGTCCCTGCCCCTCCCATGTCCCCAGTTCCCTCCCAAGTCCCTGCCACTCCCATGTCCCCAGTCCCCTCTCAAGTCCCTGCCCCTCCCATGTCCCCAGTCCCCTCCCCAGTCCCTGCCCCTCCCATGTCCCCAATCCCCTCCCAAGTCACTGCCCCTCCCCAGTCCCCAGTCCCCTCCCAAGTCCCTGCCCCTCCCATGTCCCCAGTCCCCTCCCCAGTCCCTGCCCTTCCCAAGTCCCTGCCCCTGCCTTGTCCCAAGTCCCCTCCCAAGTCCCCAATCCCCTCCCATGTCCCCAATCCCCTCCCAAATCCCTTCCCCTCCCAAATCCCCAATCCTCTCCCATGTCCCCAGTCCCCTCCCAAATCCCCAATCCCCTCCTATGTCTCCAGTCCCCCTCCCCAGTCCCTGCCCCTCCCATGTCCCCAGTCCCCTCCCCATTCCCGGTCCCTCCCAAGTCCCCAGTCCCCACCTAAGTCCCTGACCCTCCCAAGTCCCTAGTCCCCTCCCCACTCCCTGCCCCTCCCATGTCCCCAGTACCCTCCCAAGTCCCCAGTTCCCTCCCAAGTCCCTGCCCCTCCCATGTCCCCAGTCCCCTCCCCAGTCCCTGCCACTCCCATGTCCCCAGTCCCCTCCCCAGTCCCTGCCCCTCCCATGTCCCCAATCCCCTCCCAAGTCCCTGCCCCTCCCAAGTCCCCAGTCCCCTCCCAAGTCCCTGCCCCTCCCATGTCCCCAGTCCCCTCCCCAGTCCCTGCCCTTCCCAAGTCCCTGCCCCTGCCTTGTCCCAAGTCCCCTCCCAAGTCCCCAATCCCCTCCCATGTCCCCAATCCCCTCCCAAATCCCTGCTCCTCCCAAATCCCCAATCCTCTCCCATGTCCCCAGTCCCCTCCCCAGTCCCTGCCCCTCCCATGTCCCCAGTCCCCTCCCCAGTCCCTGCCCCTCCCTTTTCCCCAGTCCCCTCCCCATTCCCTGCCCCTCCCATGTCCCCAGTCCCCTCCCAAGTCCCTGCCCCTCCCTTTTCCCCAGTCCCCTCCCCAGTCCCCAGTCCCCTCCCAAGTCCCTGCCCCTCCCATGTCCCCAGTCCCCTCCCCAGTCCCTGCCCCTCCCATGTCCCCAGTCCCCTCCCAAGTCCCCAGTCCCCTCCCAAGTCCCTGACCCACCCATGTCCCCAGTCCCCTCCCCAGTCCCTGCCCCTCCCGAGTCCCTGCCCCTCCCGAGTCCCTGCCTCTCCCATTTCCCCAGTCCCCTCCCAAGTCCCTGCCCCTCCCATGTCCCCAGTTCCCTCCCAACTCCCTGCCACTCCCATGTCCCCAGTCCCCTCCCCAGTCCCTGCCCCTCCCATGTCCCATGTCCCCAGTCCCCTCCCAAGTCCCCAGTCCCCTCCCAACTCCCTGCCCCTCCCATGTCCCCAGTTCCCTCCCAAGTCCCTGCGACTCCCATGTCGCCAGTCCCCTCTCAAGTCCCTGCCCCTCCCATGTCCCCAGTCCCCTCCCCAGTCCCTGCCCCTCCCAAGTCCCTGCCCTTCCCAAGTCCCTGCCCCTGCCTTGTCCCAAGTCCCCTCCCAAGTCCCCAATCCCCTCCCATGTCCCCAATCCCCTCCCAAGTCCCTGCCTCTCCCAAATCCCCAATCCTCTCCCATGTCCCCAGTCCCCTCCCCAGTCCCTGCCCCTCCCATTTCCCCAGTCCCCTCCCAAGTCCCTGCGCCTCCCAAGTCCCCAGTCCCCTCCCAAATCCCCAATCCCCTCCTCTGTCTCCAGTCCCTTCCCCAGTCCCTGCCCCTCCCATGTCCCCAGTCCCCTCCCCAGTCCCTGTCCCTCCCAAGTCCCCAGTCCCCACCTAAGTCCCTGCCCCTCCCAAGTCCCTAGTCCCCTCCCCACTCCCTGCCCCTCCCATGTCCCCAGTCCCCTCCCAAGTCCCTGCCCCTCCCAAGTCCCTGCCCCTCCCATGTCCCCAGTCCCCTCCCCAGTCCCTTCCACTCCCAAGTCCCTGCCCCTCCCATGTCCCCAGTCCCCTCCCCAGTCCCTGCCCCTCCCATGTCCCCCAGTCCCCTCCGCATTCCCGGTCCCTCCAAGTCCCCAGTCCCCACCTAAGTCCCTGCCCCTCCCAAGTCCCTAGTCCCCTCCCCACTCCCTGCCCCTCCCATGTCCCCAGTCCCCCTCCCAACTCCCTGCCCCACCCAAGTCCCTGACCCTCCCATGTCCACAGTCCCCTCCCAGTCCCTGCCACTCCCAAGTCCCCAATCCCCTCCCAAGTCCCCAGTCCCCTCCCCAGTCCCTGCCCCTCCCTTTTCCCCACTCCCTCCCAATCCCTGCCCCTCCCAAGTCCCTGCCCCACCCATGTCCCCAGTCCCCTCCCCAGTCCCTGCCCTTCCCAAGTCCCTGCCCCTGCCTTGTCCCAAGTCCCCCTCCCAAGTCCCCAATCCCCTCCCATGTCCCCAATCCCCTCCCAAGTCCCTGCCCCTCCCAAATCCCCAATCCTCTCCATGTCCCCAGTCCCCTCCCCAGTCCCTGCCCCTCCCATTTCCCCAGTCCCCTCCCAAGTCCCTGCCCCTCCCAAGTCCCTGCCCCTCCCATGTCCCCAGTCCCCTCCCAAATCCCCAATCCCCCCTCCTATGTCTCCAGTCCCCTCCCCAGTCCCTGCCCCTCCCATGTCCCCAGTCCCCTCCCATGTCCCCAGTCCCCTCCCCAGTCCCTGCTCCTCCCTTTTCCCCAGTCCCTCCCAATCCCTGCCCCTCCCATGTCCCCAGTCCCCTCCCAAGTCCCTGCCACTCCCATGTCCCCAGTCCCCTCCCAAGTCCCTGCCCATCCCATGTCCCCACTCCCCTGCCCAGTCCCTGCCCCTCCCAAGTTCCTGTCCCTCCCTTGTCCCCAGTCCCCTCCCCAGTCCCTGCCACTCCCAAGTCCCCAGTCCCCTCCCAAGTCCCTGCCCCACCCAAGTCCCCAGTCCCCTCCCCAGTCCCTGCCCCTCCCACGTCCCCAGTCTCCTCCCCAGTCCCTGCCCCTCCAAAGTCCCCAATCCCCTCCCAAGTCCCCAGTCCCCTACCAAGTCCCTGACCCTCCCATGTCCCCAGTCCCCTCCCCAGTCCCTGCCTCTCCCATTTCCCAGTCCCCTCCCAATTCCCTGCGCCTCCCAAGTCCCCAGTCCCCTCCCAAATCCCCAATCCCCTCCTCTGTCTCCAGTCCCTTCCCCAGTCCCTGCCCCTCCCATGTCCCCCAGTCCCCTCCCCAGTCCCTGTCCCTCCCAAGTCCCCAGTCCCCACCTAAGTCCCTGCCCCTCCCATGTCCCCAGTCCCCTCCCAAGTCCCTGCCCCTCCCAAGTCCTTCCCCCTCCCATGTCCCCAGTCCCCTCCCCAGTCCCTTACACTCCCAAGTCCCTGCCCCTCCCATGTCCCCAGTCCCCTCCCCAGTCCCTGCCCCTCCCATGTCCCCAGTCCCCTCCCCATTCCCGGTCCCTCCCAAGTCCCCAGTCCCCACCTAAGTCCCTGCCCCTCCCATGTCCCCAGTCCCCTCCCCACTCCCTGCCCCTCCCATGTCCCCAGTCCCCTCCCAACTCCCTGCCCCTCCCAAGTCCCTGCCCCTCCCATGTCCCCCAGTCCCCTCCCCAGTCCCTGCCACTCGCAAGTCCCCAATCCCCTCCCAAGTCCACGAATCCCCTCCCCAGTCCCTGCCCCTCCCTTTTCCCCACTCCCTCCCAATCCCTGCCCCTCCCAAGTCCCTGCCCCACCCATGTCCCCAGTCCCCTCCCCTGTCCCTGCCCTTCCCAAGTCCCTGCCCCTGCCTTGTCCCAAGTCCCCTCCCAAGTCCCCAATCCCCTCCCAAGTCCCCAATCCCCTCCCATGTCCCCAATCCCCTCCCAAGTCCCTGCCCCTCCCAAATCCGCAATCCTCTCCCATGTCCCCAGTCCCCTCCCCAGTCCCTGCCCCTCCCATTTCCCCAGTCCCCTCCCAAATCCCCAATCCCCTCCTATGTCTCCAGTCCCCTCCCCAGTCCCTGCCCCTCCCATGTCCCCAGTCCCCTCCCATGTCCCCAGTCCCCTCCCCAGTCCCTGCTCCTCCCTTTTCCCCAGTCCCTCCCAATCCCTGCCCCTCCCATGTCCCCAGTCCCCTCCCAAGTCCCTGCCACTCCCATGTCCCCAGTCCCCTCCCAAGTCCCTGCCCATCCCATGTCCCCACTCCCCTGCCCAGTCCCTGCCCCTCCCAAGTTCCTGTCCCTCCCTTGTCCCCAGTCCCCTCCCCAGTCCCTGCCACTCCCAAGTCCCCAGTCCCCTCCCAAGTCCCTGCCCCACCCAAGTCCCCAGTCCCCTCCCCAGTCCCTGCCCCTCCCACGTCCCCAGTCTCCTCCCCAGTCCCTGCCCCTCCAAAGTCCCCAATCCCCTCCCAAGTCCCCAGTCCCCTACCAAGTCCCCTGACCCTCCCATGTCCCCAGTCCCCTCCCAAGTCCCTGCCCCTCTCAAGTCCCTGACCCACCCATGTCCCCAGTCCCCTCCCCAGTCCCTGCCCCCTCCCAAGTCCGTGCCCCTCCCATGTCCCCAGTCCCCTCCCAAGTCCCTGCCCCCTCCCATGACCCCAGTTCCCTCCCAAGTCCCTGCCACTCCCATGTCCCCAGTCCCCTCTCAAGTCCCTGCCCCTCCCATGTCTCCAGTCCCCTCCCCAGTCCCTGCCCCTCGCATGTCCCCAGTCCCCTCCCAAGTCCCTGCCCCACCCAAGTCCCCAGTCCCCTCCCCAGTCCCTGCCCCTCCCATTTCCCCAATCCTCTCCCAAGTCCCCAGTCCCCTACCAAGTCCCTGCCCCTCCCAAGTCCGTGCCCCTCCCATGTCCCCAGTCCCCTCCCAAGTCCCTGCCCCTCCCAAGTCCCCAATCCCCCTCCCCAGTCCCTGCCCCTCCCATGTCCCCAGTCCCCTCCCAAGTCCCTGCCCATCCCATGTCCCCCACTCCCCTGCCCAGTCCCTGCCCCTCCCAAGTTCCTGTCCCTCCCTTGTCCCCAGTCCCCTCCCCAGTCCCTGCCACTCCCAAGTCCCCAGTCCCCTCCCAAGTCCCTGCCCCACCCAAGTCCCCAGTCCCCTCCCCAGTCCCTGCCCCTCCCACGTCCCCAGTCTCCTCCCCAGTCCCTGCCCCTCCAAAGTCCCCAATCCCCTCCCAAGTCCCCAGTCCCCTACCAAGTCCCTGACCCTCCCATGTCCCCAGTCCCCTCCCCAGTCCCTGCCTCTCCCATTTCCCCAGTCCCCTCCCAATTCCCTGCGCCTCCCAAGTCCCCAGTCCCCTCCCAAATCCCCAATCCCCTCCTCTGTCTCCAGTCCCTTCCCCAGTCCCTGCCCCTCCCATGTCCCCAGTCCCCTCCCCAGTCCCTGTCCCTCCCAAGTCCCCAGTCCCCCACCTAAGTCCCTGCCCCTCCCATGTCCCCAGTCCCCTCCCAAGTCCCTGCCCCTCCCAAGTCCTTCCCCCTCCCATGTCCCCAGTCCCCTCCCCAGTCCCTTACACTCCCAAGTCCCTGCCCCTCCCATGTCCCCAGTCCCCTCCCCAGTCCCTGCCCCTCCCATGTCCCCAGTCCCCTCCCCATTCCCGGTCCCTCCCAAGTCCCCAGTCCCCACCTAAGTCCCTGCCCCTCCCATGTCCCCAGTCCCCTCCCCACTCCCTGCCCCTCCCATGTCCCCAGTCCCCTCCCAACTCCCTGCCCCTCCCAAGTCCCTGCCCCTCCCATGTCCCCAGTCCCCTCCCCAGTCCCTGCCACTCGCAAGTCCCCAATCCCCTCCCAAGTCCACAATCCCCTCCCCAGTCCCTGCCCCTCCCTTTTCCCCACTCCCTCCCAATCCCTGCCCCTCCCAAGTCCCTGCCCCACCCATGTCCCCAGTCCCCTCCCCTGTCCCTGCCCTTCCCAAGTCCCTGCCCCTGCCTTGTCCCAAGTCCCCTCCCAAGTCCCCAATCCCCTCCCAAGTCCCCAATCCCCTCCCATGTCCCCAATCCCCTCCCAAGTCCCTGCCCCTCCCAAATCCGCAATCCTCTCCCATGTCCCCAGTCCCCTCCCCAGTCCCTGCCCCTCCCATTTCCCCAGTCCCCTCCCAAATCCCCAATCCCCTCCTATGTCTCCAGTCCCCCTCCCCAGTCCCTGCCCCTCCCATGTCCCCAGTCCCCTCCCATGTCCCCAGTCCCCTCCCCAGTCCCTGCTCCTCCCTTTTCCCCAGTCCCCCCCTCCCCAGTCCCTGCCCCTCCCATGTCCCCAGTCCCCTCCCCAGTCCCTCCCTCTCCCAAGTTCCCAGTCCCCTCTCAAGTCCCTGCCCCTCCCATGTCCCCAGTCCCCTCCCCAGTCCCTGCCCCTCCCATGTCCCCAGTCCCCTCCCCAGTCCCTGCCCCTCCCTTTTCCCCAGTCCCTCCCAATCCCTGCCCCTCCCATGTCCCCAGTCCCCTCCCCAGTCCCTGCCCCTCCCATGTCCCCAGTCCCCTCCCAAGTCCCCAGTCCCCTCCGAAGTTCCTGACCCACCCATGTCCCCAGTCCCCTCCCCAGTCCCTGCCCCTCCCGAGTCCCTGCCTCTCCCATTTCCCCAGTCCCCTCCCAAGTCCCTGCCCCTCCCATGTCCCCAGTTCCCTCCCAACTCCCTGCCACTCCCATGTCCCCAGTCCCCCTCCCCAGTCCCTGCCCCTCCCATGTCCCCAGTCCCCTCCCAAGTCCCCAGTCCCCTCCCAACTCCCTGCCCCTCCCATGTCCCCAGTTCCCTCCCAAGTCCCTGCGACTCCCATGTCCCCAGTCCCCTCCCCAGTCCCTACCCCTCCCATGTCCCCAGTCCCCTCCCCAGTCCCTCCCCCCTCCCAAGTTCCCAGTCCCCTCTCAAGTCCCTGCCCCTCCCATGTCCCCAGTCCCCTCCCCAGTCCCTGCCCCTCCCATGTCCCCAGTCCCCTCCCCAGTCCCTGCCCCTCCCTTTTCCCCAGTCCCTCCCAATCCCTGCCCCTCCCATGTCCCCAGTCCCCTCCCAAGTCCCTGCCCCTCCCTTTTCCCCAGTCCCTCCCAATCCCTGCCCCTCCCATGTCCCCAGTCCCATCCCCAGTCCCTGCCCCTCCCATGTCCCCAGTCCCCTCCCAAGTCCCCAGTCCCCTCCCAAGTCCCTGACCCACCCATGTCCCAGTCCCCTCCCCAGTCCCTGCCCCTCCCGAGTCCCTGCCTCTCCCATTTCCCCAGTCCCCTCCCAAGTCCCTGCCCCTCCCATGTCCCCAGTTCCCTCCCAACCCCCTGCCACTCCCATGTCCCCAGTCCCCTCCCAAGTCCCCAGTCCCCTCCCAACTCCCTGCCCCTCCCATGTCCCCAGTTCCCTCCCAAGTCCCTGCGACTCCCATGTCGCCAGTCCCCTCTCAAGTCCCTGCCCCTCCCATGTCCCCAGTCCCATCCCCAGTCCCTGCCCCTCCCATGTCCCCAATCCCCTCCCAAGTCCCTTCCCCTCCCAAGTCCCCTGTCCCCTCCCAAGTCCCTGCCCCTCCCATGTCCCCAGTCCCCTCCCCAGTCCCTGCCCTTCCCAAGTCCCTGCCCCTGCCTTGTCCCAAGTCCCGTCCCAAGTCCCCAATCCCCTCCCATGTCCCCAGTCCCCTCCCAAATCCCTGCCCCTCCCAAATCCCCAATCCTCTCCCATGTCCCCAGTCCCCTCCCAAATCCCCAATCCCCTCCTATGTCTCCAGTCCCCTCCCCAGTCCCTGCCCCTCCCATGTCCCCAGTCCCCTCCCCTTTCCCGGTCCCTCCCAAGTCCCCAGTCCCCACCTAAGTCCCTGACCCTCCCAAGTCCCTAGTCCCCTCCCCACTCCCTGCCCCTCCCATGTCCCCAGTCCCCTCCCAAGTCCCTGCCCCTCCCAAGTCCCTGCCCCTCCCATGTCCCCAGTCCCCTCCCCAGTCCCTGCCACTCCCAAGTCCCTGCCCCTCCCATGTCCCCAGTCCCCTCCCCAGTCCCTGCCCCTCCCAAGTTCCCAGTCCCCTCCCTAGTCCCTGCCCCTCCCATGTCCCCAGTCCCCTCCCAAGTTCCCAGTCCCCTCCCAAGTCCCTGCCCCTCCCAAGTCCCCAATCCCCTCCCATGTCCCCAATCCCCTCCCAAGTCCCTGCCCCTCCCAAATCCGCAATCCTCTCCCATGTCCCCAGTCCCCTCCCCAGTCCCTGCCCCTCCCATTTCCCCAGTCCCCTCCCAAATCCCCAATCCCCTCCTATGTCTCCAGTCCCCTCCCCAGTCCCTGCCCCTCCCATGTCCCCAGTCCCCTCCCATGTCCCCAGTCCCCTCCCCAGTCCCTGCTCCTCCCTTTTCCCCAGTCCCTCCCAATCCCTGCCCCTCCCATGTCCCCAGTCCCCTCCCAAGTCCCTGCCACTCCCATGTCCCCAGTCCCCTCCCAAGTCCCTGCCCATCCCATGTCCCCACTCCCCTGCCCAGTCCCTGCCCCTCCCAAGTTCCTGTCCCTCCCTTGTCCCCAGTCCCCCTCCCCAGTCCCTGCCACTCCCAAGTCCCCAGTCCCCTCCCAAGTCCCTGCCCCACCCAAGTCCCCAGTCCCCCTCCCCAGTCCCTGCCCCTCCCACGTCCCCAGTCTCCTCCCCAGTCCCTGCCCCTCCAAAGTCCCCAATCCCCTCCCAAGTCCCCAGTCCCCTACCAAGTCCCTGACCCTCCCATGTCCCCAGTCCCCTCCCAAGTCCCTGCCCCTCTCAAGTCCCTGACCCACCCATGTCCCCAGTCCCCTCCCCAGTCCCTGCCCCTCCCAAGTCCGTGCCCCTCCCATGTCCCCAGTCCCCTCCCAAGTCCCTGCCCCTCCCATGACCCCAGTTCCCTCCCAAGTCCCTGCCACTCCCATGTCCCCAGTCCCCTCTCAAGTCCCTGCCCCTCCCATGTCTCCAGTCCCCTCCCCAGTCCCTGCCCCTCGCATGTCCCCAGTCCCCTCCCAAGTCCCTGCCCCACCCAAGTCCCCAGTCCCCTCCCCAGTCCCTGCCCCTCCCATTTCCCCAATCCTCTCCCAAGTCCCCAGTCCCCTACCAAGTCCCTGCCCCTCCCAAGTCCGTGCCCCTCCCATGTCCCCAGTCCCCTCCCAAGTCCCTGCCCCTCCCAAGTCCCCAATCCCCTCCCCAGTCCCTGCCCCTCCCATGTCCCCAGTACCCTCCCAAGTCCCTGCACCTGACATGTCCCCAGTCCCCACCCAAGTCCCTGCCCCTCCCATGTCCCCAGTCCCCTCCCCAGTCCCTGCCCCTCCCATGTCCCCAGTCCCCTCCCAAGTCCCTGCCCCTCCCAAGTCCCTGCCCCTCCCATGTCCCCAGTCCCCTCCCCAGTCCCTGCCAGTCCCAAGTCCCTGCCCCACCCAAGTCCCCAGTCCCCTCCCCAGTCCCTGCCCCTCCCACGTCCCCAGTCTCCTCCCCAGTCCCTGCCCCTCCAAAGTCCCCAATCCCCTCCCAAGTCCCCAGTCCCCCTACCAAGTCCCTGCCCCACCCAAGTCCCCAGTCCCCTCCCCAGTCCCTGCCCCTCCCACGTCCCCAGTCTCCTCCCCAGTCCCTGCCCCCTCCAAAGTCCCCAATCCCCTCCCAAGTCCCCAGTCCCCTACCAACTCCCTGACCCACCCATGTCCCCAGTCCCCTCCCCAGTCCCTCCCTCTCCCATTTCCCCAGTCCCCTCCCAAGTCCCTGCGCCTCCCAAGTCCCCAGTCCCCTCCCAAATCCCCAATCCCCTCCTCTGTCTCCAGTCCCTTCCCCAGTCCCTGCCCCTCCCATGTCCCCAGTCCCCTCCCCAGTCCCTGTCCCTCCCAAGTCCCCAGTCCCCACCTAACTCCCTGCCCCTCCCATGTCCCCAGTCCCCTCCCAAGTCCCTGCCCCTCCCAAGTCCCTGCCCCTCCCATGTCCCCAGTCCCCTCCCCACTCCCTTACACTCCCAAGTCCCTGCCCCTCCCATGTCCCCAGTCCCCTCCCCAGTCCCTGCCCCTCCATGTCCCCAGTCCCCTCCCCATTCCCGGTCCCTCCCAAGTCCCCAGTCCCCACCTAAGTCCCTGCCCCTCCCATGTACCCAGTCCCCTCCCCACTCCCTGCCCCTCCCAAGTCCCTGCCCCTCCCATGTCCCCAGTCCCCTCCCCAGTCCCTGCCACTCGCAAGTCCCCAATCCCCTCCCAAGTCCCCAGTCCCCTCCCCAGTCCCTGCCCCTCCCTTTTCCCCACTCCCTCCCAATCCCTGCCCCTCCCAAGTCCCTGCCCCACCCATGTCCCCAGTCCCCTCCCCAGTCCCTGCCCTTCCCAAGTCCCTGCCCCTGCCTTGTCCCAAGTCCCCTCCCAAGTCCCCAATCCCCTCCCATGTCCCCAATCCCCTCCCAAGTCCCTGCCCCTCCCAAATCCGCAATCCTCTCCCATGTCCCCAGTCCCCTCCCCAGTCCCTGCCCCTCCCATTTCCCCAGTCCCCTACCAAGTCCCTGCCCCTCCCAAGTGCCTGCCCCTCCCATGTCCCCAGTCCCCTCCCAAATCCCCAATCCCCTCCTATGTCTCCAGTCCCCTCCCCAGTCCCCTGCCCCTCCCATATCCCCAGTCCCCTCCCATGTCCCCAGTCCCCTCCCCAGTCCCTGCTCCTCCCTTTTCCCCAGTCCCTCCCAATCCCTGCCCCTCCCATGTCCCCAGTCCCCTCCCAAGTCCCTGCCACTCCCATGTCCCCAGTCCCCTCCCAAGTCCCTGCCCATCCCATGTCCCCACTCCCCTGCCCAGTCCCTGCCCCTCCCAAGTTCCTGTCCCTCCCTTGTCCCCAGTCCCCTCCCCAGTCCCTGCCACTCCCAAGTCCCCAGTCCCCTCCCAAGTCCCTGCCCCACCCAAGTCCCCAGTCCCCTCCCCAGTCCCTGCCCCTCCCACGTCCCCAGTCTCCTCCCCAGTCCCTGCCCCTCCAAATTCCCCAATCCCCTCCCAAGTCCCCAGTCCCCTACCAAGTCCCTGACCCTCCCATGTCCCCAGTCCCCTCCCAAGTCCCTGCCCCTCTCAAGTCCCTGACCCACCCATGTCCCCAGTCCCCTCCCCAGTCCCTGCCCCTCCCAAGTCCGTGCCCCTCCCATGTCCCCAGTCCCCTCCCAAGTCCCTGCCCCTCCCATGACCCCAGTTCCCTCCCAAGTCCCTGCCACTCCCATGTCCCCAGTCCCCTCTCAAGTCCCTGCCCCTCCCATGTCTCCAGTCCCCTCCCCAGTCCCTGCCCCTCGCATGTCCCCAGTCCCCTCCCAAGTCCCTGCCCCACCCAAGTCCCCAGTCCCCTCCCCAGTCCCTGCACCTCCCATTTCCCCAATCCTCTCCCAAGTCCCCAGTCCCCTACCAAGTCCCTGCCCCTCCCAAGTCCGTGCCCCTCCCATGTCCCCAGTCCCCTCCCAAGTCCCTGCCCCTCCCAAGTCCCCAATCCCCTCCCCAGTCCCTGCCCCTCCCATGTCCCCAGTACCCTCCCAAGTCCCTGCACCTGACATGTCCCCAGTCCCCACCCAAGTCCCTGCCCCTCCCATGTCCCCAGTCCCCTCCCCAGTCCCTGCCCCTCCCATGTCCCCAGTCCCCTCCCAAGTCCCTGCCCCTCCCAAGTCCCTGCCCCTCCCATGTCCCCAGTCCCCTCCCCAGTCCCTGCCAGTCCCAAGTCCCTGCCCCTCCCATGTCCCCAGTCCCCTCCCCAGTCCCTGCCCCTCCCATGTCCCCAGTCCCCTCCCCATTCCCGGTCCCTCCCAAGTCCCCAGTCCCCACCTAAGTCCCTGCCCCTCCCATGTCCCCAGTCCCCTCCCCACTCCCTGCCCCTCCCATGTCCCCAGTCCCCTCCCAACTCCCTGCCCCTCCCAAGTCCCTGCCCCTCCCATGTCCCCAGTCCCCTCCCCAGTCCCTGCCACTCGCAAGTCCCCAATCCCCTCCCAAGTCCCCAGTCCCCTCCCCAGTCCCTGCCCCTCCCTTTTCCCCACTCCCTCCCAATCCCTGCCCCTCCCAAGTCCCTGCCCCACCCATGTCCCCAGTCCCCTCCCCAGTCCCTGCCCTTCCCAAGTCCCTGCCCCTGCCTTGTCCCAAGTCCCCTCCCAAGTCCCCAATCCCCTCCCATGTCCCCAATCCCCTCCCAAGTCCCTGCCCCTCCCAAATCCGCAATCCTCTCCCATGTCCCCAGTCCCCTCCCCAGTCCCTGCCCCTCCCATTTCCCCAGTCCCCTACCAAGTCCCTGCCCCTCCCAAGTGCCTGCCCCTCCCATGTCCCCAGTCCCCTCCCAAATCCCCAATCCCCTCCTATGTCTCCAGTCCCCTCCCCAGTCCCTGCCCCTCCCATATCCCCAGTCCCCTCCCATGTCCCCAGTCCCCTCCCCAGTCCCTGCTCCTCCCTTTTCCCCAGTCCCTCCCAATCCCTGCCCCTCCCATGTCCCCAGTCCCCTCCCAAGTCCCTGCCACTCCCATGTCCCCAGTCCCCTCCCAAGTCCCTGCCCATCCCATGTCCCCACTCCCCTGCCCAGTCCCTGCCCCTCCCAAGTTCCTGTCCCTCCCTTGTCCCCAGTCCCCTCCCCAGTCCCTGCCACTCCCAAGTCCCCAGTCCCCTCCCAAGTCCCTGCCCCACCCAAGTCCCCAGTCCCCTCCCCAGTCCCTGCCCCTCCCACGTCCCCAGTCTCCTCCCCAGTCCCTGCCCCTCCAAATTCCCCAATCCCCTCCCAAGTCCCCAGTCCCCTACCAAGTCCCTGACCCTCCCATGTCCCCAGTCCCCTCCCAAGTCCCTGCCCCTCTCAAGTCCCTGACCCACCCATGTCCCCAGTCCCCTCCCCAGTCCCTGCCCCTCCCAAGTCCGTGCCCCTCCCATGTCCCCAGTCCCCTCCCAAGTCCCTGCCCCTCCCATGACCCCAGTTCCCTCCCAAGTCCCTGCCACTCCCATGTCCCCAGTCCCCTCTCAAGTCCCTGCCCCTCCCATGTCTCCAGTCCCCTCCCCAGTCCCTGCCCCTCGCATGTCCCCAGTCCCCTCCCAAGTCCCTGCCCCACCCAAGTCCCCAGTCCCCTCCCCAGTCCCTGCACCTCCCATTTCCCCAATCCTCTCCCAAGTCCCCAGTCCCCTACCAAGTCCCTGCCCCTCCCAAGTCCGTGCCCCTCCCATGTCCCCAGTCCCCTCCCAAGTCCCTGCCCCTCCCAAGTCCCCAATCCCCTCCCCAGTCCCTGCCCCTCCCATGTCCCCAGTACCCTCCCAAGTCCCTGCACCTGACATGTCCCCAGTCCCCACCCAAGTCCCTGCCCCTCCCATGTCCCCAGTCCCCTCCCCAGTCCCTGCCCCTCCCATGTCCCCAGTCCCCTCCCAAGTCCCTGCCCCTCCCAAGTCCCTGCCCCTCCCATGTCCCCAGTCCCCTCCCCAGTCCCTGCCAGTCCCAAGTCCCTGCCCCTCCCATGTCCCCAGTCCCCTCCCCAGTCCCTGCCCCTCCCATGTCCCCAGTCCCCTCCCCATTCCCGGTCCCTCCCAAGTCCCCAGTCCCCACCTAAGTCCCTGCCCCTCCCATGTCCCCAGTCCCCTCCCCACTCCCTGCCCCTCCCATGTCCCCAGTCCCCTCCCAACTCCCTGCCCCTCCCAAGTCCCTGCCCCTCCCATGTCCCCAGTCCCCTCCCCAGTCCCTGCCACTCGCAAGTCCCCAATCCCCTCCCAAGTCCCCAGTCCCCTCCCCAGTCCCTGCCCCTCCCTTTTCCCCACTCCCTCCCAATCCCTGCCCCTCCCAAGTCCCTGCCCCACCCATGTCCCCAGTCCCCTCCCCTGTCCCTGCCCTTCCCAAGTCCCTGCCCCTGCCTTGTCCCAAGTCCCCTCCCAAGTCCCCAATCCCCTCCCATGTCCCCAATCCCCTCCCAAGTCCCTGCCCCTCCCAAATCCGCAATCCTCTCCCATGTCCCCAGTCCCCTCCCCAGTCCCTGCCCCTCCCATTTCCCGAGTCCCCTCCCAAATCCCCAATCCCCTCCTATGTCTCCAGTCCCCTCCCCAGTCCCTGCCCCTCCCATGTCCCCAGTCCCCTCCCATGTCCCCAGTCCCCTCCCCAGTCCCTGCTCCTCCCTTTTCCCCAGTCCCTCCCAATCCCTGCCCCTCCCATGTCCCCAGTCCCCTCCCAAGTCCCTGCCACTCCCATGTCCCCAGTCCCCTCCCAAGTCCCTGCCCATCCCATGTCCCCACTCCCCTGCCCAGTCCCTGCCCCTCCCAAGTTCCTGTCCCTCCCTTGTCCCCAGTCCCCTCCCCAGTCCCTGCCACTCCCAAGTCCCCAGTCCCCTCCCAAGTCCCTGCCCCACCCAAGTCCCCAGTCCCCTCCCCAGTCCCTGCCCCTCCCACGTCCCCAGTCTCCTCCCCAGTCCCTGCCCCTCCAAAGTCCCCAATCCCCTCCCAAGTCCCCAGTCCCCTACCAAGTCCCTGACCCTCCCATGTCCCCAGTCCCCTCCCAAGTCCCTGCCCCTCTCAAGTCCCTGACCCACCCATGTCCCCAGTCCCCTCCCCAGTCCCTGCCCCTCCCAAGTCCGTGCCCCTCCCATGTCCCCAGTCCCCTCCCAAGTCCCTGCCCCTCCCATGACCCCAGTTCCCTCCCAAGTCCCTGCCACTCCCATGTCCCCAGTCCCCTCTCAAGTCCCTGCCCCTCCCATGTCTCCAGTCCCCTCCCCAGTCCCTGCCCCTCGCATGTCCCCGGTCCCCTCCCAAGTCCCTGCCCCACCCAAGTCCCCAGTCCCCTCCCCAGTCCCTGCCCCTCCCATTTCCCCAATCCTCTCCCAAGTCCCCAGTCCCCTACCAAGTCCCTGCCCCTCCCAAGTCCGTGCCCCTCCCATGTCCCCAGTCCCCTCCCAAGTCCCTGCCCCTCCAAAGTCCCCAATCCCCTCCCCAGTCCCTGCCCCTCCCATGTCCCCAGTCCCCTCCCAAGTCCCTGCACCTGACATGTCCCCAGTCCCCACCCAAGTCCCTGCCCCTTCCAAGTCCCCAGTCCCCTCCCCAGTCCCTGCCCCTCCCATGTCCCCAGTCCCCTCCCAAGTCCCTGCCCCTCCCAAGTCCCTGCCCCTCCCATGTCCCCAGTCCCCTCCCCAGTCCCTGCCAGTCCAAAGTCCCTGCCACTCCCATGTCCCCAGTTCCCTCCCAAGTCCCTGCGACTCCCATGTCGCCAGTCCCCTCTCAAGTCCCTGCCCCTCCCATGTCCCCAGTCCCCTCCCCAGTCCCTGCCCCTCCCAAGTCCCTGCCCTTCCCAAGTCCCTGCCCCTGCCTTGTCCCAAGTCCCCTCCCAAGTCCCCAATCCCCTCCCATGTCCCCAATCCCCTCCCAAGTCCCTGCCTCTCCCAAATCCCCAATCCTCTCCCATGTCCCCAGTCCCCTCCCCAGTCCCTGCCCCTCCCATTTCCCCAGTCCCCTCCCAAGTCCCTGCGCCTCCCAAGTCCCCAGTCCCCTCCCAAATCCCCAATCCCCTCCTATGTCTCCAGTCCCTTCCCCAGTCCCTGCCCCTCCCATGTCCCCAGTCCCCCTCCCCAGTCCCTGTCCCTCCCAAGTCCCCAGTCCCCACCTAAGTCCCTGCCCCTCCCAAGTCCCTAGTCCCCTCCCCAGTCCCTGCCCCTCCCATGTCCCCAGTCCGCTCCCAAGTCCCTGCCTCTCCCAAGACCCTGCCCCTCCCATGTCCCCAGTCCCCTCCCCAGTCCCTGCCACTCCCAAGTCCCTGCCCCTCCCATGTCCCCAGTCCCCTCCCCAGTCCCTGCCCCTCCCTTTTCCCCAGTCCCTCCCAATCCCTGCCCCTCGCATGTCTCCAGTCCCCTCCCCAGTCCCTGCCCCTCCCATGTCCCCAGTCCCCTCCCCATTCCCGGTCCCTCCCAAGTCCCCAGTCCCCACCTAAGTCCCTGCCCCTCCCAAGTCCCTAGTCCCCTCCCCACTCCCTGCCCCTCCCATGTCCCCAGTCCCCTCCCAAGTCCCTGCCCCTCCCAAGTCCCTGCCCCTCCCATGTCCCCAGTCCCCTCCCCAGTCCCCTGCCACTCCCAAGTCCCTGCCCCTCCCATGTCCCCAGTCCCCTCCCCAGTCCCTGCCCCTCCCTTTTCCCCACTCCCTCCCAATCCCTGCCCCTCCCAAGTCCCTGCCCCACCCATGTCCCCAGTCCCCTCCCCAGTCCCTGCCCTTCCCAAGTCCCTGCCCCTGCCTTGTCCCAAGTCCCCTCCCAAGTCCCCAATCCCCTCCCATGTCCCCAATCCCCTCCCAAGTCCCTGCCCCTCCCAAATCCCCAATCCTCTCCCATGTCCCCAGTCCCCTCCCCAGTCCCTGCCCCTCCCATTTCCCCAGTCCCCTCCCAAGTCCCTGCCCCTCCCAAGTCCCTGCCACTTCTAAGTCCCCAGTCCCCTCCCAAGTCCCTGCCCCACCCAAGTCCCCAGTCCCCTCCCCAGTCCCTGCCCCTCCCACGTCCCCAGTCTCCTCCCCAGTCCCTGCCCCTCCAAAGTCCCCAATCCCCTCCCAAGTCCCCAGTCCCCTACCAAGTCCCTGACCCTCCCATGTCCCCAGTCCCCTCCCAAGTCCCTGCCCCTCTCAAGTCCCTGACCCACCCATGTCCCCAGTCCCCTCCCCAGTCCCTGCCCCTCCCAAGTCCGTGCCCCTCCCATGTCCCCAGTCCCCTCCGAAGTCCCTGCCCCTCCCATGACCCCAGTTCCCTCCCAAGTCCCTGCCACTCCCATGTCCCCAGTCCCCTCTCAAGTCCCTGCCCCTCCCATGTCTCCAGTCCCCTCCCCAGTCCCTGCCCCTCGCATGTCCCCGGTCCCCTCCCAAGTCCCTGCCCCACCCAAGTCCCCAGTCCCCTCCCCAGTCCCTGCCCCTCCCATTTCCCCAATCCTCTCCCAAGTCCCCAGTCCCCTACCAAGTCCCTGCCCCTCCCAAGTCCGTGCCCCTCCCATGTCCCCAGTCCCCTCCCAAGTCCCTGCCCCTCCCAAGTCCCCAATCCCCTCCCCAGTCCCTGCCCCTCCCATGTCCCCAGTCCCCTCCCAAGTCCCTGCACCTGACATGTCCCCAGTCCCCACCCAAGTCCCTGCCCCTTCCAAGTCCCCAGTCCCCTCCCCAGTCCCTGCCCCTCCCATGTCCCCAGTCCCCTCCCAAGTCCCTGCCCCTCCCAAGTCCCTGCCCCTCCCATGTCCCCAGTCCCCTCCCCAGTCCCTGCCAGTCCAAAGTCCCTGCCACTCCCATGTCCCCAGTTCCCTCCCAAGTCCCTGCGACTCCCATGTCGCCAGTCCCCTCTCAAGTCCCTGCCCCTCCCATGTCCCCAGTCCCCTCCCCAGTCCCTGCCCCTCCCAAGTCCCTGCCCTTCCCAAGTCCCTGCCCCTGCCTTGTCCCAAGTCCCCTCCCAAGTCCCCAATCCCCTCCCATGTCCCCAATCCCCTCCCAAGTCCCTGCCTCTCCCAAATCCCCAATCCTCTCCCATGTCCCCAGTCCCCTCCCCAGTCCCTGCCCCTCCCATTTCCCCAGTCCCCTCCCAAGTCCCTGCGCCTCCCAAGTCCCCAGTCCCCTCCCAAATCCCCAATCCCCTCCTATGTCTCCAGTCCCTTCCCCAGTCCCTGCCCCTCCCATGTCCCCAGTCCCCTCCCCAGTCCCTGTCCCTCCCAAGTCCCCAGTCCCCACCTAAGTCCCTGCCCCTCCCAAGTCCCTAGTCCCCTCCCCAGTCCCTGCCCCTCCCATGTCCCCAGTCCCCTCCCAAGTCCCTGCCTCTCCCAAGTCCCTGCCCCTCCCATGTCCCCAGTCCCCTCCCCAGTCCCTGCCACTCCCCAGTCCCTGCCCCTCCCATGTCCCCAGTCCCCTCCCCATTCCCGGTCCCTCCCAAGTCCCCAGTCCCCACCTAAGTCCCTGCCCCTCCCAAGTCCCTGCCCCACCCATGTCCCCAGTCCCCTCCCCAGTCCCTGCCCTTCCCAAGTCCCTGCCCCTGCCTTGTCCCAAGTCCCCTCCCAAGTCCCCAATCCCCTCCCATGTCCCCAATCCCCTCCCAAGTCCCTGCCCCTCCCAAATCCCCAATCCTCTCCCATGTCCCCAGTCCCCTCCCCAGTCCCTGCCCCTCCCATTTCCCCAGTCCCCTCCCAAGTCCCTGCCCCTCCCAAGTCCCTGCCCCTCCCATGTACCCAGTCCCCTCCCAAATCCCCAATCCCCTCCTATGTCTCCAGTCCCCTCCCCAGTCCCTGCCCCTCCCATGTCCCCAGTCCCCTACCATGTCCGCAGTCCCCTCCCCAGTCCCTGCCTCTCCCTTTTCCCCAGTCCCTCCCAATCCCTGCCCCTCCCATGTCCCCAGTCCCCTCCCCAGTCCCTGCCACTTCCAAGTCCCCAGTCCCCTCCCAAGGCCCTGCCCCACCCAAGTCCCCAGTCCCCTCCCCAGTCCCTGCCACTCCCACGTCCCCAGTCTCCTCCCCAGTCCCTGCCCCTCCAAAGTCCCCAATCCCCTCCCAAGTCCCCAGTCCCCTACCAAGTCCCTGACCCTCCCATGTCCCCAGTCCCCTCCCAAGTCCCTGCCCCTCTCAAGTCCCTGACCCACCCATGTCCCCAGTCCCCTCCCCAGTCCCTGCCCCTCCCAAGTCCGTGCCCCTCCCATGTCCCCAGTCCCCTCCCAAGTCCGTGCCCCTCCCATGTCCCCAGTCCCCTCCCAAGTCCCTGCCCCACCCAAGTCCCCAGTCCCCTCCCCAGTCCCTTCCCCTCCCATTTCCCCAATCCTCTCCCAAGTCCCCAGTCCCCTACCAAGTCCCTGCCCCTCCCATGTCCCCAGTCCCCTCCCCAGTCCCTGTCCCTCCCATGTCCCCAGTCCCCACCTAAGTCCCTGCCCCTCCCAAGTCCATAGTCCCCTCCCCAGTCGCTGCCCCTCCCATGTCCCCAGTCCCCTCCCGAGTCCCTGCCCCTCCAAAGTCCCCAATCCCCTCCCAAGTCCCCAGTCCCCTACCAATTCCCTGACCCTCCCATGTCCCCAGTCCCCTCCCAAGTCCCTACCCCTCCCTTTTCCCCAGTCTCCTCCCTAGTCCCTGCCACTCCCAAGTCCCTGCCCCTCCCAAGTCCCCAATCCCCTCCCCAGTCCCTGCCCCTCCCATGTCCCCAGTCCCCTCCCAAGTCCCTTCACCTGACATGTCCCCAGTCCCCACCCAAGTCCCTGCCCCTTCCAAGTCCCCAGTCCCCTCCCCAGTCCCTGCCCCTCCCATGTCCCCAGTCCCCTCCCAAGTCCCTGCCCCTCCCAAGTCCCTGCCCCTCCCATGTCCCCAGTCCCCTCCCCAGTCCCTGCCACTCCCAAGTCCCTGCCACTCCCATGTCCCCAGTCCCCTCCCCAGTCCTTGCCCCTCCCAAGTCCCCAGTCCCCTCCCCAGTCCCTGCCACTCCCAAGTCCCTGACCCTCCCATGTCCCCAGTCCCCTCCCAAGTCTCTGACCTTCCCATGTCCCCGGTCCCCTCCCCAGTCCCTGCCCCTCCGAATTCCCCAGTCCCCTCCCAAGTCCCTGCCCCGCCCCTGTCCCCAGTCCCCTCCCATGTCCCCAGTCCCCTCCCAAGTCCCTGCCCCTCCCAAGTCCCCAGTCCCCTACCAAGTCCCTGCCCCTCCCAAGTCCCCAGTCCCCTCCCATGTCTCCAGTCCCCTCCCCAGTCCCTGCCCCTCCCATGTCCCCAGTCCCCTCCCCAGTCCCTGTCCCTCCCAAGTCCCCAGTCCCCACCTAAGTCCCTGCCCCTCCCAAGTCCCTAGTCCCCTCCCCAGTCCCTGCCCCTCCCATGTCCCAAGTCCCCTCCCAAGTCCCTGCCCCTCCCAAGTCCCTGCCCCTCCCATGTCCCCAGTCCCCTCCCCAGTCCCTGCCACTTCCAAGTCCCTGCCCCTCCCATGTCCCCAGTCGCCTCCCCAGTCCCTGCCCCTCCCATTTCCCCAATCCTCTCCCAAGTCCCTGCCCCTCTCATGTCCCAAGTCCCCTCCCCAGTCCCTGCCCCTCCCATGTCCCCAGTCCCCTCCCAAGTCCCTGCCCCTCCCAAGTCCCTGCCCCTCCCAAGTCCCCAGTCCCCTCCCCAGTCCCTGCCACTCCCAAGTCCCTGCCCCTCCCATGTCCCCAGTCCCCTCCCCAGTCCCTGCCCCTCCCATGTCCCCAGTCCCCTCCCCAGTCCCTGCCCCTCCCAAGTCCCTGCCCCTCCCATGTCCCCAGTCCCCTCCCCAGTCCCTGCCTCTCCCAAGTCCCTGCCACTCCCATGTCCCCAGTCCCCTCCCCAGTCCCTGCCCCTCCCTTTTCCCCAGTCACCTCCCAAGTCCCTGCCACTCCCATGTCCCCAGTCCCCTCCCAGGTCCCTGCCCCTCCTATGTCCCCAGTCCCCTCCGCAGTCCTTGCCCCTCCCAAGTCCCCAGTCCCGTCCCCAGTCCCTGCCACTCCCAAGTCCCTGACCCTCCCATGTCCCCAGTCCCCTCCCAAGTCCCTGACCTTCCCATGTCCCCAGTCCCCTCCCAAGTCCCTGCCCCTCCCATATCCCCAGTTTCCTCCCAAGTCCCTGCCCCTCCCAAGTCCCTGCCCCTCCCATGTCCCCAGTCCCCTCCCCAGTCCCTGCCCCTCCAAAATCCCCAGTCCCCTCCCCAGTCCCTGCCCCTCCAAATTCCCCAGTCCCCTCCAAAGTCCCCAGTCGCCTCACAAGTCCCTGCCCCTCATAAGTCCCCAGTCCCCTCCCCAGTCATTGCCCCTCCCAAGTCCCTGCCCCTCTCATGTCCCCAGTCCCCTCCCAGGTCCCTGCCCCTCCCAACTCCCCAGTCCCCTCCCCAGTCCCTGCCACTCCCAAGTCCCTGCCCCTCCCATGTCCCCAGTCCCCTCCCAAGTCCCCAGTCCCCTCCCATGTCTCCAGTCCCCTCCCCAGTCCCTGCCCCTCCCATGTCCCCAGTCCCCTCCCCAGTCCCTGTCCCTCCCAAGTCCCCAGTCCCCACCTAAGTCCCTGCCCCTCCCAAGTCCCTAGTCCCCTCCCCAGTCCCTGCCCCTCCCATGTCCCCAGTCCCCTCCCCAGTCCCTGCCCTTCCCAAGTCCCTGACCCTCCCATGTCCCCAGTCCCCTCCCAAGTCCCTGACCTTCCTATGTCCCCAGTCCCCTCCCAAGTCCCTGCCCCTCCCATGTCCCCAGTTTCCTCCCAAGTCCCTGCCCCTCCCAAGTCCCTGCCCCTCCCATGTCCCCAGTCCCCTCCCCAGTCCCTGCCCCTCCAAATTCCCTAGTCCCCTCCCAAGTCCCTGCCCCTCATAAGTCCCCAGTCCCCTCCCCAGTCCCTGTACCTCCCATGTCCTCAGTCCCCTCCCCAGTCCCTGCCCCTCCCATGTCCCCAATCCCCTCCCAAGTCCCTTCCCCTCCCAAGTCCCCAGTCCCCTCCCAAGTCCCTGCCCCTCCCATGTCCCCACTCCCCTCCCCATTCCCTGCCCCTCCCAAGTCCCTGCCCCTCCCTTGTCCCCAGTCCCCTCCCCAGTCCCTGCCCCTCCCAAGTTCCCATTCCCCTCCCTAGTCCCTGCCCCTCCCATGTCCCCAGTCCCCTCCCAAGTCCCTGCCCCTTCCAAGTCCCCAGTCCCCTCCCCAGTCCCTGCCCCTCCCATGTCCCCAGTCCCCACCCAAGTCCCTGCCCCTCCCAAGTCCCCAGTCTCCTCCCCAGTCCCTGCCCCTCCCATGTCCCCAGTCCCCGCCCAAGTCCCTGACCCTCCCAAGTCCCTGCCCCACCCATGTCCCCAGTCCCCTCCCCAGTCCCTGCCCCTCCCAAGTCCGTGCCCCTCCCATGTCCCCAGTCCCCTCCCAAGTCCCTGCCCCTCCCATGTCCCCAGTTCCCTCCCAAGTCCCTGCCACTCCCATGTCCCCAGTCCCCTCTCAAGTCCCTGCCCCTCCCATGTCCCCAGTCCCCTCACCAGTCCATGCCCTTCGCATGTCCCCAGTCCCCTCCCAAGTCCCTGCCCCACCCAAGTCCCCAGTCCCCTCCCCAGTCCCTGCCCCTCCCACGTCCCCAGTCCCCTCCCCAGTCCCTGCCCCTCCAAAGTCCCCAATCCCCTCCCAATTCCCCAGTTCCCTACCAAGTCCCTGACCCTCCCATGTCCCCAGTCCCCTCTCAAGTCCATGCCCCTCCCTTTTTTCCAGTCCCCTCCCCAGTCCCTGCCACTCCCAAGTCCCTGCCCCTCCCAAGTCCCCAGTCCCCTCCCCAGTCCCTGACCCTCCCATGTCCCCACTCCCCTCCCAAGTCCCTGCCCCTCCCTTTTCCCCAGTCTCCTCCCCAGTCCCTGCCACTCCCAAGTCCCTGCCCCTCCCAAGTCCCCAATCCCCTCCCCAGTCCCTGCTCCTCCCATGTCCCCAGTCCCCTCCCAAGTCCCTGCCCCTCCCAAGTCCCTGCCCCTCCCATGTCCCCAGTCCCCTCCCCAGTCCCTGCCCCTCCCAAGTCCCCAGTCCCCTCCCAAGTCCCTGCCCCTCCCATGTCCCCAGTCCCCTCCCCAGTCCCTGCCCTTCCCAAGTCCCTGCCCCTGCCTTGTCCCAAGTCCCCTCCCAAGTCCCCAATCCCCTCCCAAGTCCCTGCCCCTCCCAAGTCCCTGCCCCTCCCATTTCCCCAGTCCCCTCCCAAGTCCCTGCCCTTCCCATTTCCCCAGTCCCCTCCCAAGTCCCTGCCCCTCCCAAGTCCCCAGTCCCCTCCCAAGTCCCTGCCCCTCCCATGTCCCCAGTCCCCTCCCAAGTCCCTAATCCCCTCCCATGTCTCCAGTCCCCTCCCCAGTCCCTGCCCCTCCCATGTCCCCAGTCCCCTCCCAAGTCCCTGCCCCTCCCAAATCCCTGCCCCTCCCATGTCCCCAGTCCCCTCCCCAGTCCCTGCCACTTCCAAGTCCCTGCCCCTCCCATGTCCCCAGTCCCCTCCCCAGTCCCTGCCCCTCCCATTTCCCCAATCCTCTCCCAAGTCCCTGCCCCTCCCATGTCCCAAGTCCCCTCCCCAGTCCCTGCCCCTCCCATGTCCCCAGTCCCTTCCCAAGTCCCTGCCCCTCCCAAGTCCCCAGTCCCCTCCCCAGTCCCTGCCACTCCCAAGTCCCTGCCCCTCCCATGTCCCCAGTCCCCTCCCCAGTCCCTGCCCCTCCCTTTTCCCCAGTCCCTCCCAATCCCTGCCCCTCCCATGTCCCCAGTCCCCTCCCAAGTCCCTGCCACTCCCATGTCCCCAGTCCCCTCCCAAGTCCCTACCCCTCCCATGTCCCCACTCCCCTCCCAAGTCCCTGCCCCTCCCAAGTCCCTGCCCCTCCCTTTTCCCCCGTCCCCTCCCCAGTCCCTGCCACTCCCAAGTCCCTGCCCCTCCCATGTCCTCAGTCCTCTCCCCAGTCCCTGCCCCTCCCAAGTTCCCAGTCCCCTCCCTAGTCCCTGTCCCTCCCATGTCCCCAGTCCCCTCCCAAGTCCCCAGTCCCCTCCCAAGTCCCTGCCCCTTCCAAGTGCCCAGTCCCCTCCCCAGTCCCTTCCCCTCCCATGTCCCCAGTCCCCACCCAAGTCCCTGCCCCTCCCAAGTCCCCAGTCCCCTCCCCAGTCCCTGCCCCTCCCATGTTCCCAGTCCCCTCCCAAGTCCCTGCCCCTCCCAAGTCCCTGCCCCACACATGTCCCCAGTCCCCTCCCCAGTCCTTGCTCCTCCCAAGTCCCTGCCCCTCCCATGTCCCCAGTCCCCTCCCCAGTCCCTGCCCCTCCCATTTCCCCAGTCCCCTCCCAAGTTTCTGCCCCTCCCATGTCCCCTGTTCCCTCCCAAGTCCCTGCCACTCCCATGTCCCCAGTCCCCTCTCAAGTCCCTGCCCCTCCCATGTCCCCAGTCCCCTCCCCAGTCCCTGCCCCTCGCATGTCCCCTGTCCCCTCCCAAGTCCCTGCCCCAACCAAGTCCCCAGTCCCCTCCCCAGTCCCTGCCCCTCCCACGTCCCCAGTCCCCTCCCCAGTCCCTGCCCCTCCAAAGTGCCCAATCCCTTCCCAAGTCCCCAGTCCCCTACCAAGTCCCTGCCCCTCCCATGTCCCCACTCCCCTCCCCAGTCCTTGCCCCTCCCCAGTCCCTGCCCCTCCAAAGTCCCCAATCCCCTCCCCAGTCCCTTCCCAAGTCCCGAGTCCCCTCCCATGTCCCTGCCCCTCCCAAGTCACCATGCCCCTCCCAAGTCCCTGCCCCTTCCAAGTCCCCTCCCAAGTCCCTGCACCTACCAAGTCCCTGCCCCTCTCATGTCCCGAGTCCACTCCCATGTCCCCAGTTGCCTCCCAAGTCCCTGCTCCTCCCAAGTCCTTGCCCTTCCCCAGTCGTTTCCTAAGTCCCCAGTCCCCTTACAAGTCCCTGCCCCTCCCATGTCCCCAGTCCCCTCCCAAGTCTCTCCCCCTGCCAATTCCGCTCCATAGTCCTCTCCCAAGTCCCCAGTCCACCCTCACTGCGTTCGGGTACGTGGCTTTCTTGTGGCTTGTCGCTGCTATTGACAGTTGTTGTTGCTGGCGGCTCTGGCTGGAGTGTTGTCTGTTTCATCGTAGCATGCGATGGGATTGTGTTTAGGGAATGCTGGATCTAGAGAACGGTGTTGGGCTGCAGTGTACTTCATGAGCCGAACCCGTGCCAAGGGAAGCGTTGCTTTTAATGTGAGAAGCAAACTTGTTCTTTCTTGGAGAGTGAAGCCTGCGTATAGCAACCGTGCGCGCAGGCCGGCAGTGAGCTGCGAGCTTTCCTGAGCGATACGTGACTAACGTTGTGGTAGTAAGCAGGGAAGCGTATCTCGGTCTCTAACGCGGGACCCGTCCGGTAAATCAGGGTACGTTCCAAGATGTCGTTAAGTCGTGTAGGAAGAAAATGAGGGAGGCGCAAGCCCAGCCGGAGCTCAAATTGGCCACTTCTGTGAAGGATAATAGGAAGTGTTTTCACAAATACGTTGATGGCAGAAGGGAGGGCAGCGACGACCTCCGCTCCTTATTGGATGTGGAGGGAAGCAGAGTAGCTGAAGGTGAGGAAAAGGCTGAGGCACTTAACGCCTTCTTTCCCTCCGTTTTCAACAGTAAGGCAGATTGTTCGCTGGACTGCTGGTCTCGTGAAGGGGTGGATGGGGTCAGGGCATGATAGAGCCCCCCTGCCGTCCGGGAGGCAGAAGTCAGAGAGCTGCTGAGCCACTTGCGTCCTCATAAATCTGTGGGGCCGGGTGGGATCCATTCTAGGGCGATGAGAGAGCTGGCACACGAGCTGGCTACGCCGCGTTGCCAGGCATGTGCGCGTTGGAGCGTGAAACCTGCTGGTTTATAGCTGGGGCCGTTCTGACTGAGAGGCGCTTCCCTGGCAAATGGCTTGCTGCAAGCCGGTTTCCTCGGCCTTCTTCTCTTGGCTGGGATCGCATCATCTGCGAGCCCCTCCAGCGTGGCCCGCGGAACTCGGTGTGGACCGAGGGCTCTGCCGGGCTGGAGGACAAAAGCTGCAGCTGGCAGCAGAACTAAGTACAGTCGTTCAGCTGGTGACTCGCTGGAAGGGACTGTTGGGATGCGGCCTGGGGAGGAAACGTTGCTGATGTGTTTTTGTTTTTTTTTTTCTCCTTTCTCTTTTTCAGATTCAGAAATACCTCGGCTTCTCGCAGCGTCACCTTTTCCGGATGACACCTTCCGGTCCCCTGTGCAGCCGGAGCCTGAACCTGGAGCTGCCCAAACAGTCGTTCATTTGAACTGGTGAAGTGGATCTTGCCTGCAAACCTGGAAGCGTTGCGTGTGTTCTCAGCCCGGTTCACGGCGGCCGTGCTTGTCGAAGCGTTTTGCGCTCTACAGTCCTCTCGCTGCTCTTTTCCTCTAAATCTGGCTGGTGGAGCACGTTTTAACAGTAACGCTGTGCCTGGGCTGCTTTTCCGTGTGAAACTTTCACGCGGACGTCATTTAGAGGATCTTAAGTGTAAAGAGTTCGTATTGGGTAAGATTCAGTTTGGGTCTTTTTCTCTCTTTTATTATGTACACGTGACAGAAAAACCCCCATTAAAATAAATTGCATTCTCTCTGGGCTATTTTTGAACTTGGCCCAAAGATACTGCTTTCCATGTTGCGAGTTTTCATGTTCCGTGTGGCTTCCTTTCAATATATTCTGCTTCAATTTCAAAGGCATGTGTTGGTGAAACACATCTGATAAATCAGCCAGCCATGACTTGGTGCATCAAATGTGAAGCAATTTACTGGATGCCTGGCTAGCTGAGTGGTTTAATACCCTGGCAGGAGGAGTGGGACACCCGATTCAAAGCGTTATTGTACATAAGTTTATTGCTTTTTCCATGTGTGTTTATTGCATCCCTCGGTAAATTACTTTGTACTACACCTCTCAAGCCTAAATGCACACTTTCAGCTTTCACAGCCCTAGTGGAAGTCGCATCCTTAGTGAGCGGATGGAATGTGGGAATATAATGGCATGCATCAGGAATAGTGTTGCCAGCAGGACTAGAGAGGTCATCATCCCCTTCTCCTCGGCACTGGTAAGGCCGCACGTTAAGTACTGTGTGCAGTTCTGGGCCCCTTGGTTTGAGAGAAATGTTGAGATGCTGGGGTGTGTCCAGAGGAGAGCGACGAGGATGCGGAAGGGGCTGGAGCACAAGGCCTGTGAGGAGCGACTGAGGGAGCTGGCGTTGTTTAGACTGAAGAAGAGGAGGCTCAGGGGAGACCTTATTGCTCTCTACGACTGCGTGAAAGGAGGTTCTAGTCAGGCAGGGGTTGGTGTCTTCTCCCAGGTGATCGGCGACAGAACAAGAGGACACGGTCTCAAGCTTCGTCAGGGGAGGTTTAGGCTCGACATTAGGAAGAAGTTCTTTACTGCGAGGGTGATTGGCCATCGGAATGCGCTGCCCGGGAAGGTGGTGGAGTCACCGTCCCTAGAGGTGTTTAAAGAAAGATTGGATGAGGCACATAGTGACAGGATGTAGTTGACGAGTAGGAGTAGGTGTCGGGTCATAGGTTGGACTCGATGATCTCGAAGGTCTTTTCCAACATTATGATGCTGTGATAGTGCAAGACTGCCGAGGAGGCTGCGATGTAGGAAAACACATATATCCAACTAATTGTTGTTTAGCCTTGTGTGTTTGACAAGCAGAGGTTTTATGTTTACATAACGTAGGCCTGTGAAACTTGAGGCCTTATAACATATTCAGATTCCAGCTTTAGGTTGGGAAAGACCAAAAGACTCTTCTCTACCTTGATAAACAGGGGAAAAATCCAGCAGTTTGTATTATTTAATCCCTGACTGGTTTTAGCAGCAGGGAACCGGAGAGAGGGTTTTGTCATTTCTCACATGCTACACAAAGGTGAGAACAGCTTTCTACAGCGAGAGCCACCGCTTGCTGATGGAGGAACTCTGAGGAGCATTTTTGCACACGCAGGACAGCTGCGTGGTACCACTGCAGCTCCCACTAGTTTTGGTCTCATTAGTTCATTCAGTAAGGTGGTGTTTCTTAACACGCGGCTTTATAAGATTCCCGTCCTTGGGTTTTTTCCTAAGTTTCTGCTAAGAGAAGTGTCGGTGGCAAGATCAATGCGTGTCGATCTCCTCAGGATGTCTCAAGTCACAGAGCTTTATTGTGTTGACTTTTTTTCCTCCTCTATAACTCAGAGGCACGGGACCCCAGGTGAGTTTCTTTATGTGCTTGGGATTCGCAGGACCCTGCAATCAGAGCCTGACTAATGATATTGGAGCAGTGATCACAGTTACTTCCGTCGTAGGAAGGGGTGCAACTCAGCTGACATCAGCAATGATTGTGTCTGTACACTTTTCTTTCAAGTTTAGGATCTGCTTTTATTTTTAGCTTCTCTGATAGTTTTATTGGACTTTCCAGCCTTGACTTTTTAGCACTATGAGTACAGGTAACCCATATCTGCACGCGATGGTAAGACAATATGCTTATGTAAAGCCCATTATATCAAACTGTTATTGGTATACTTCCAAGCATTCTATCTCAGTGTCTAGAATATGGAATGAATCTTTGAATCTGGACATGTTTTTAACAAGGAAAATTGGCTATTCATCGGCTTGATAATGTATGTGCTATTAACTTACATAATTTAAATCAAGCTTGGCTCTTTTAATGATATATCCACTTTCAGAAAACCGGGAACATGTTATATTTAGGATTAATTTCTCATTACCCATTGTAAGTAGATGCTAAACTTGGAATTAAAAGAGTGGATCTTGTTAAAAAGCATCTGAAAGTAATAATTGCATTGGCTAAATCTGTGCCACACTTGTGCTAACCAATTAGGTACAGGTGAAGAGGCTTGCCCCTTAAAAGGCCTGATTTAAAGCTGGTTCTCACCTGCTGCTGCAGGATTAGGTGAAGTCGGGAGTTGGAGCAGTCTTCATTTCTTGGCTTTGTTCTGGGGAGTTGCGTGTTCTTCTTTGTGGCGCGTTTGAGCTGAATGCGATCTTTTCTTCTGTAAGCGTAAGATAATAATTTTACTTGTGGGTTTACTTTTAAATCTTAAAGCAAAATTGGTTTGGAACGTGATAACTTCTGAGATGTGTTACCACAAATATTTGCAGTCAATACTGTCTTGTCTTTCTTTGTTCTCGTTTTATCATTAGAGGTAGGGATGGTTTTCTGTAGTTTTTTATTCTTGTTAATCTATAGGGGTACAAAGGATTTAAGCTCAATTTAAATGAGATTTCCGGTGTAGGTCTAGCGATAGCTGTTAATGGACTTCCCAGACCTAGGTTGTTTAAATCTGGTTTTGTTTGAGAAGCAGTTAAACATTGTATCGTCCCAGAGGATGCTGGGGGAGGAAAGGAGGATTTCTGCCCTGGTTTGTCCTTTTCTGTTGGCTTTTTTTAACTCCTGCTTAGAATTTGAAAATGTTTTGAGTACTGAAAATGTAAGAGATTGTAAAATCTAGTGCCTATTTATGTGAAACTACATTACATTTTAATATTATTTTTTAGAGAATGTTTTAATTTGTGTGTTACCTTTCCAAATAGATTTATGTAGAAAATATTGTGTAAAAACCAATGAACAGTGAGCCCTTGCAGAGGAATTAAGGTTGTTCAGATGGGATGAATTAATCTCGTCCAGAGATGCTGCTTTTTGTTCAAGTAAGCAAAATAAAAGCTGAATAATGCTCTTCCTCTCTAAGTTGTGTGCTGTTATGTGTTCCATAACTTCCATTATGGCATTTCCAATGGTGTGTTTTCACTTTAGGAACACAGATGATTTAACATGCACTTGTATCCAAATAGTTTCTGGTTTTCTGATAGTACTCTTGGGATAAAAATCTGAGTAGTTCCTTCATAGTTTTCAGCATTTCCATTTTATATATCTCATTACATGAAATTTCAGAGTGTGACGCAGAACAAAATGGCTGCAATTTTGCAGTAAGTACCATTCAGGCGTAATGTGGTCTTTACCAACCCTAGAAGTTGTCCCAAAATCGTCAAGTGCGATTTGGCAGAGTAATAAAATTGGCCGTCTATTCTTTAAAGGTATTTAATGGAGCAGGATGAACTATTTTTCACCTTGTGCTGCAGTGAGGTTTTTTGCAAGTTAACACAGAGGCCACTGCTGGGCCCGTTTCACTTGATATCTCTCTGCTCGAGTTGCTGCGTATCATAAATCAGGTTGAAAACATCCTCCATTTGGCTCTGCCTCCTGTGATTCATTTCATGCTGGGAGTAACACGAGCGGTAGTACCATGGAGGGAATTTCAAGAGAAAATGGGGGCTATTACACACACAAAACCCCTTGTGATGAAACACAAAGCTGTTTGGACTGATTCACAAGAATCATTTTTTCTGCAGCGCAAGCACTCAGAGGGCTGAGTGTGAAAGCTAGAGAGAGGCTACTGAAACATCAACTCAGATATCGACGGTCAGCATCAGGGCAAGACTAAAATCCAAATTTACACCTAGCTTAGAATTTCTTAGGTAGTTGAACAAAACTGGAATTTTTAGGGGTTTGATTCTGGTTCTGATTTCAAGCCATCTTCTGTAGTAAATAAACTGCCTATGCTAAAACTAGGAAATTAGTTTTTTAATTTCCTTACAAATGTTTAGAGCGCTCCGAGTTTGATTTGTGGATATTAACATCTGTGACAGTACTTCTCTAAGGAATGAATTATTCCTGAATGTCAGGTTGCAACGCACAGATCCGTAACCCGGTGTAAAGTGCTAGGTAGAGGGAGGAGACACATAAAGGTGATTTCTTAGCTGGCCCATAAACACAAACATGGGAAGGCACAGAGCAGTCCTTCAACCTGTCTGCTTGCAGGCCTAGGTAAAGCTGTAGTTCCTTACCCCACATCTTACTCCCAGCTAATGTTTTGGGGGCTTTCAAAGGCAGTTGAAACTAGCTTTAAAAATCTCTGCATTGTCCCTAGGAGGTGTTGGTGCATAACTTGTGCGCTGAGCTCCCGCGAGTGAGTGCACCAAAGCAGTGGTTGCACTGTGCCAGGAGAACTTCCCTTGTGCTTTGCAGCAGTCGACAAGGCTGTAGAAGTATAACTCTCCCCTCTGTTCCTCCTTTAGTTCTGTGACAGCTGAAATCAATCTTTCCTTTTCAGCCAGTCCTTTGAGAAGCTCATAGAAATTAAATGAGCAAACAGGCAATGGCTATGTTTGGATTTGTATAGCTCCCAGTGCATGGATTTCTCACCTTTCAACATATAACTGTGCAATTCCCAATATCTGGTTCGGTTTTGAAAGTAGTAGTAACCTAAGAATAAAAATGAGAAAACCAGTGCCTGTCTGGGCAATGCCTACTTGTTTGTTTTCTGGTTAAATATTTTAATCTCGATATGATTTTTATAAATGGGTACAGGAAGGCTGAAGAATTGTAAACAGGAACCACGTACTACAAAATCTTAAATTATAGGGTTTTTTTTCCTTTTAAAACTGCTGCAGGTCTTATAAATTCCATAGCACTTCTCACTACTATTTAGCAATTCAGAACTATGTGTGTAGTAAGATGTACGAGAGATTATATTTGGGTAAGATTTACTTCTCGGCAACATTTTAGTTTCTTGGATTAACCAATCGCCGATGAGCTCGCTTGGGGATACGTATGCAAACTGAGTGCTCTGGTACCTGTCATAAAGCAGAATAAAACTACTATGTTATGCTCAGAAGCGCAAGTGTAGCAGCACGTAAACCCCTAATAACAAACTTTTACTTTAACATTGTCCTTTTTAATTGTCACATATTTAAGACATTGGGCCAGACCCACACCTGTAGACATCTGTGTAGCTCCACTGAAGTTTATGAGGCTTACCTGTGATTCATGGTATCTCAATGCGTGTGCGTGCCTGAGCTGGAAACGCAGTTCACTCCAAGAGCGGCTCAAGTTCCCTGTTTGTGAGGTTAGGACTGTGTTTTATGGGAGTGTCTGGAGCTTACTAATTATAAGTTGCAAGGCAGTTGGATGTTTTCCATTAATAAAACAATTCATCTATCTTGAGTTAAATGAACTCAAGTGCCAAAGCTTAAGGAATCCATTAACTCAGAGTAAAGATATTGCCATATTTAAGAGAACACCGGTAGCTTTTCTTTATACTTGTGCTCTTCATCTTCCTGCGTTAGCTACAAAAACTCTTATTCACACGCGTGGACGTGTTTTCAAAACTGTTCATTCATATTTCCTCAAATCTGCCTGTACCTTTACTTCGTACCTTGTCAGTTCAACAAGCATAGATATTTATTTTATTACCTTTAAATTCAGTTTTCCATGGAGTACAAAAAATCTCTTATTCTTCATTCTGAAAACTTAAAGAAGAATTCAATGTCTTTTGTACTCAAGAAAGATAACTTTTATGTGCCCTCCATACGTGTAGGAAGCACGATGATTTGTTAGCTTTTGACAGGTCAACTATGTGTACAAAGCATTAGTGCAACAATTTTGACGTAGTCTAACTTCAGCGTGCTTTTCAAGTAATGAGATTTTTATCCCTTGAATATTACAGTATCATAAGGGCAGAAGAGACCTCTGAGATCGAGTCCAACCTGTGACCCAACCCACACCTACTTCTAATTGTCAACTACACCGTGGCACTAAGTGCCTCCTCCAATTGTTCCTTAAACACCTACTGGGACAGTGACTCCACCACCTCCCCAGGCAGCGCATTCCGATGGCCAATCGCCCTTTCAGTCAAGAATTCTTTCCTAATGTCAAGCTTAAACCTCCCCTGGCAAAGCTTGAGACCGTGTCCTCTTGTTCTGTCACCGGTCACGCGAGAGAAGAGACCAACCCCTACCTGACTACAGCCTCCTTTCAGGCAGTCGTAGAGAGCAATGAGGTCTCCCCTGAGCCTCCTCCAGCCTAAACAACCCCAGCTCCCTCAGTCGCTCTTCACAGGCCTCGTGCTCCAGCCCCTTCAGAGTCCTGGTCACTCTCCTCTGGATATACTGCAGCATCTCGACATCTTTCTAAAACCGAGGAGCCCAGAACCAGATACTTAAGGTGCAGCCTGACCTGTGCAGAGTGTAAGGGGATGATAATTTCTCTAGATGTACTGGCCACATTATTGCCGATGCAGGCCAATGCAAATCAAAATCACCAAGCTCGTTCAGGCACTTTCTCCCACTCCCGTTTCTCTCTGGTTGGTAGCAGGCTCTACAGCGGTCAGGTAACAGTGGAAAACCCTGGAATGTGTTTCCTCTGGTACCCAAGGGTACCAGCTGAGCGGAAGGTTGTGGATTTTCACACACAGGTGCATGTTGGGCCAGGCAGCGGCATCGGCCAGCGCCATGTAGACGGTCGGCGGCGTCTTAGTTTCCCATTTGGTTTTCTTGCAGATGGTCAAGAGGTCCCCGGTGAGGGCCGGATCCTGCCAGACAGCTGTCGACATGAAGGTTTCCCATCGGGGACGGCTTCAGACCTCCGGCTATCTGAAAGCTAAGTTGAGGGAGCAGGGCTGGGCCGGGGATGGGAAGAAGGTCGTGAATGGAAGGGAGGTGTTTTAAACGTCGCGTAGGGGAGAAGGCCATGCAGGAAGGGGTCCCCTTGGGGCAGGTAGAGAGAGGCTTGATTTTCAGCCCAACGCTAGCGCGAGCCAGGCAGGACAGTTCCAACATGTGTCTGTGTCGTTGCGTGGTTTATGTAGTCTGTGTGCCGTGTCTCGACCTTCCTCGGGTCTCGATCTCTTCTTTACTTGAAAGGCACGCAGGGTGTGCCTCAGGCATCATCTATAGAGTCTCCAGTGGCTGTACTCGTCAGTACAGCACCAATCGGGCACCGCTTCTCTTGGGTGTCGATCTTAAAGCGCGTATCGGTTTCATCTCATGGAAGTTTCTGGTCGGTTATCTTTTGGGTAGCATCGCAGCCCACATCAGCATCCCTGATGATCAGTATCTTGTCGTCTTGGATCCCCGTTCTGGACTCACTTCAGCGCATCCTCGATGTCTTTAGGCCTTAAAGCGAGGCTTCTTGCACGTGCATCTTCCTGTTGCGGCCGCATCTCTTTGTAACGGCCCACGGTCTCGTGCTTTTCCAGGGCTGCCGTAGCTGCTTCTTCGCAGCCCCCTAGGTCTTGTTGCCCGACGGCCTCTTTGGCGAGGGAGTCGTTCTTCTTACAGAGTTTCCTTTTGTCTCTTGTGTTGTCGGTCCGTGTGCCGTGTCGGTCTGTGCGTGTCTGTGTGGTTGGAGCTGCTCTGCCTGTAGCACAGGAGCGGTGGTGTTGGTTCTACAATTTATATGTCTGTAGATTTAGAGTTTGAAGGCCAGGGCTGTTGGGTCCGTTACAGAACACGGAGCCGTACGTGGAGTAGACGGAGAGGTGTCGTGTCCTTGGGGTGACGCAGCCGCAGAGGGGGTGACCGCAGCTGCCTGGGAGAAGCCACGTGAGGGATAGTAGAGCAGTTGATATTCCTGGGGTGTTCTATCTGATGTGCGTGGGTGTCGGGGTTTGATTTCAGTGGGGTTTGCCTCTTGTTCTGTCTGGCTGTAGTGTGAAACAGACGATGTTCCTCAATGGAAACAAGCTATCTGGAATTCTTCAGCCGTCACATGGCCTCGTGGTGACTTGTCTGATGTTGTTTCTTCAGATGGAGAGGGAGAAGCTGCACGCCAGAGGCTGACGATGGGAGAGTCGGGAAGAGCTTCCTAGCAAGGTGTGCTGGCTGCGGTGCAGGTGGGAACGTGTGACCGGTGTCTGTAGGACCAGCTAACGGGTTCCTATTTCTCCAGTTTGAAGGTGCAGAGCCCTGAGCAAAGCACAATGTGGACACCGCAGCTGAGTCGAGCAAGAAGAGCGATGGTGAGTTACCTGAAGCAGCAGTTATTGTGTAGGTGTCTCATGGTTCGCAAGTCACAAGCATCCCTTGCTGTTTGTGTATTACAGGTGATGCACAAGACTCCACCCGGCAGTGTGGGGTGACAGAGGCTGAGAGACTGAGGGGTACAGGTAAGGGAGGAGGAGTTGGGGGTTACCTGCGGGTGGCTGTGCTTTTGGGCGCTACCTGAGCATGTATCTTAGGGTTTAATTGCAGGTGCTGCACGGCTCAGAAAAGGAGAAGCTTTGTGTCTACGAGCAATCTGAGAAGATGAGGAAGCTGTTGGTGGGTTTGGGGTGTAAGGGCAAAGACTAATCTGGCAAGTCGGTTGAGCGTTTGCCTTAGATTTTGCAGGTTCCGTCCGGTCTGCCTTTGGAATGGGAAGGGTGTTTGAGGTGAGCTGGGCAGTAGGGCGAGGGAGCGTGGGGTTAATTTCTCACCTGCACAACACTGAATTTTGTGTCTCCTGTCACTTCAGGTTCCCTAGGCGATGACAGCTGCAGTATCTCCTGTTGGACTCAGCTCGGAACAGCTGAGCGGAAGGTTGTGGATTTTCACACACAGGTGCATGTTGGGCCAGGCAGCGGCATCGGCCAGCGCCATGTAGACGGTCGGCGGCGTCTTAGTTTCCCATTTGGTTTTCTTGCAGATGGTCAAGAGGTCCCCGGTGAGGGCCGGATCCTGCCAGACAGCTGTCGACATGAAGGTTTCCCATCGGGGACGGCTTCAGACCTCCGGCTATCTGAAAGCTAAGTTGAGGGAGCAGGGCTGGGCCGGGGATGGGAAGAAGGTCGTGAATGGAAGGGAGGTGTTTTAAACGTCGCGTAGGGGAGAAGGCCGTGCAGGAAGGGGTCCCCTTGGGGCAGGTAGAGAGAGGCTTGATTTTCAGCCCAACGCTAGCGCGAGCCAGGCAGGACAGTTCCAACATGTGTCTGTGTCGTTGCGTGGTTTATGTAGTCTGTGTGCCGTGTCTCGACCTTCCTCGGGTCTCGATCTCTTCTTTACTTGAAAGGCACGCAGGGTGTGCCTCAGGCATCATCTATAGAGTCTCCAGTGGCTGTACTCGTCAGTACAGCACCAATCGGGCACCGCTTCTCTTGGGTGTCGATCTTAAAGCGCGTATCGGTTTCATCTCATGGAAGTTTCTGGTCGGTTATCTTTTGGGTAGCATCGCAGCCCACATCAGCATCCCTGATGATCAGTATCTTGTCGTCTTGGATCCCCGTTCTGGACTCACTTCAGCGCATCCTCGATGTCTTTAGGCCTTAAAGCGAGGCTTCTTGCACGTGCATCTTCCTGTTGCGGCCGCATCTCTTTGTAACGGCCCACGGTCTCGTGCTTTTCCAGGGCTGCCGTAGCTGCTTCTTCGCAGCCCCCTAGGTCTTGTTGCCCGACGGCCTCTTTGGCGAGGGAGTCGTTCTTCTTACAGAGTTTCCTTTTGTCTCTTGTGTTGTCGGTCCGTGTGCCGTGTCGGTCTGTGCGTGTCTGTGTGGTTGGAGCTGCTCTGCCTGTAGCACAGGAGCGGTGGTGTTGGTTCTACAATTTATATGTCTGTAGATTTAGAGTTTGAAGGCCAGGGCTGTTGGGTCCGTTACAGAACACGGAGCCGTACGTGGAGTAGACGGAGAGGTGTCGTGTCCTTGGGGTGACGCAGCCGCAGAGGGGGTGACCGCAGCTGCCTGGGAGAAGCCACGTGAGGGATAGTAGAGCAGTTGATATTCCTGGGGTGTTCTATCTGATGTGCGTGGGTGTCGGGGTTTGATTTCAGTGGGGTTTGCCTCTTGTTCTGTCTGGCTGTAGTGTGAAACAGACGATGTTCCTCAATGGAAACAAGCTATCTGGAATTCTTCAGCCGTCACATGGCCTCGTGGTGACTTGTCTGATGTTGTTTCTTCAGATGGAGAGGGAGAAGCTGCACGCCAGAGGCTGACGATGGGAGAGTCGGGAAGAGCTTCCTAGCAAGGTGTGCTGGCTGCGGTGCAGGTGGGAACGTGTGACCGGTGTCTGTAGGACCAGCTAACGGGTTCCTATTTCTCCAGTTTGAAGGTGCAGAGCCCTGAGCAAAGCACAATGTGGACACCGCAGCTGAGTCGAGCAAGAAGAGCGATGGTGAGTTACCTGAAGCAGCAGTTATTGTGTAGGTGTCTCATGGTTCGCAAGTCACAAGCATCCCTTGCTGTTTGTGTATTACAGGTGATGCACAAGACTCCACCCGGCAGTGTGGGGTGACAGAGGCTGAGAGACTGAGGGGTACAGGTAAGGGAGGAGGAGTTGGGGGTTACCTGCGGGTGGCTGTGCTTTTGGGCGCTACCTGAGCATGTATCTTAGGGTTTAATTGCAGGTGCTGCATGGCTCAGAAAAGGAGAAGCTTTGTGTCTACGAGCAATCTGAGAAGATGAGGAAGCTGTTGGTGGGTTTGGGGTGTAAGGGCAAAGACTAATCTGGCAAGTCGGTTGAGCGTTTGCCTTAGATTTTGCAGGTTCCGTCCGGTCTGCCTTTGGAATGGGAAGGGTGTTTGAGGTGAGCTGGGCAGTAGGGCGAGGGAGCGTGGGGTTAATTTCTCACCTGCACAACACTGAATTTTGTGTCTCCTGTCACTTCAGGTTCCCTAGGCGATGACAGCTGCAGTATCTCCTGTTGGACTCAGCTCGGAACAGCTGAGCGGAAGGTTGTGGATTTTCACACACAGGTGCATGTTGGGCCAGGCAGCGGCATCGGCCAGCGCCATGTAGACGGTCGGCGGCGTCTTAGTTTCCCATTTGGTTTTCTTGCAGATGGTCAAGAGGTCCCCGGTGAGGGCCGGATCCTGCCAGACAGCTGTCGACATGAAGGTTTCCCATTGGGGACGGCTTCAGACCTCCGGCTATCTGAAAGCTAAGTTGAGGGAGCAGGGCTGGGCCGGGGATGGGAAGAAGGTCGTGAATAGAAGGGAGGTGTTTTAAACGTCGCGTAGGGGAGAAGGCCGTGCAGGAAGGGGTCCCCTTGGGGCAGGTAGAGAGAGGCTTGATTTTCAGCCCAACGCTAGCGCGAGCCAGGCAGGACAGTTCCAACATGTGTCTGTGTCGTTGCGTGGTTTATGTAGTCTGTGTGCCGTGTCTCGACCTTCCTCGGGTCTCGATCTCTTCTTTACTTGAAAGGCACGCAGGGTGTGCCTCAGGCATCATCTATAGAGTCTCCAGTGGCTGTACTCGTCAGTACAGCACCAATCGGGCACCGCTTCTCTTGGGTGTCGATCTTAAAGCGCGTATCGGTTTCATCTCATGGAAGTTTCTGGTCGGTTATCTTTTGGGTAGCATCGCAGCCCACATCAGCATCCCTGATGATCAGTATCTTGTCGTCTTGGATCCCCGTTCTGGACTCACTTCAGCGCATCCTCGATGTCTTTAGGCCTTAAAGCGAGGCTTCTTGCACGTGCATCTTCCTGTTGCGGCCGCATCTCTTTGTAACGGCCCACGGTCTCGTGCTTTTCCAGGGCTGCCGTAGCTGCTTCTTCGCAGCCCCCTAGGTCTTGTTGCCCGACGGCCTCTTTGGCGAGGGAGTCGTTCTTCTTACAGAGTTTCCTTTTGTCTCTTGTGTTGTCGGTCCGTGTGCCGTGTCGGTCTGTGCGTGTCTGTGTGGTTGGAGCTGCTCTGCCTGTAGCACAGGAGCGGTGGTGTTGGTTCTACAATTTATATGTCTGTAGATTTAGAGTTTGAAGGCCAGGGCTGTTGGGTCCGTTACAGAACACGGAGCCGTACGTGGAGTAGACGGAGAGGTGTCGTGTCCTTGGGGTGACGCAGCCGCAGAGGGGGTGACCGCAGCTGCCTGGGAGAAGCCACGTGAGGGATAGTAGAGCAGTTGATATTCCTGGGGTGTTCTATCTGATGTGCGTGGGTGTCGGGGTTTGATTTCAGTGGGGTTTGCCTCTTGTTCTGTCTGGCTGTAGTGTGAAACAGACGATGTTCCTCAATGGAAACAAGCTATCTGGAATTCTTCAGCCGTCACATGGCCTCGTGGTGACTTGTCTGATGTTGTTTCTTCAGATGGAGAGGGAGAAGCTGCACGCCAGAGGCTGACGATGGGAGAGTCGGGAAGAGCTTCCTAGCAAGGTGTGCTGGCTGCGGTGCAGGTGGGAACGTGTGACCGGTGTCTGTAGGACCAGCTAACGGGTTCCTATTTCTCCAGTTTGAAGGTGCAGAGCCCTGAGCAAAGCACAATGTGGACACCGCAGCTGAGTCGAGCAAGAAGAGCGATGGTGAGTTACCTGAAGCAGCAGTTATTGTGTAGGTGTCTCATGGTTCGCAAGTCACAAGCATCCCTTGCTGTTTGTGTATTACAGGTGATGCACAAGACTCCACCCGGCAGTGTGGGGTGACAGAGGCTGAGAGACTGAGGGGTACAGGTAAGGGAGGAGGAGTTGGGGGTTACCTGCGGGTGGCTGTGCTTTTGGGCGCTACCTGAGCATGTATCTTAGGGTTTAATTGCAGGTGCTGCATGGCTCAGAAAAGGAGAAGCTTTGTGTCTACGAGCAATCTGAGAAGATGAGGAAGCTGTTGGTGGGTTTGGGGTGTAAGGGCAAAGACTAATCTGGCAAGTCGGTTGAGCGTTTGCCTTAGATTTTGCAGGTTCCGTCCGGTCTGCCTTTGGAATGGGAAGGGTGTTTGAGGTGAGCTGGGCAGTAGGGCGAGGGAGCGTGGGGTTAATTTCTCACCTGCACAACACTGAATTTTGTGTCTCCTGTCACTTCAGGTTCCCTAGGCGATGACAGCTGCAGTATCTCCTGTTGGACTCAGCTCGGAACAGCTGAGCGGAAGGTTGTGGATTTTCACACACAGGTGCATGTTGGGCCAGGCAGCGGCATCGGCCAGCGCCATGTAGACGGTCGGCGGCGTCTTAGTTTCCCATTTGGTTTTCTTGCAGATGGTCAAGAGGTCCCCGGTGAGGGCCGGATCCTGCCAGACAGCTGTCGACATGAAGGTTTCCCATTGGGGACGGCTTCAGACCTCCGGCTAT
This sequence comes from Neomorphus geoffroyi, assembly GCA_033558235.1. Taxonomy (NCBI): domain Eukaryota; kingdom Metazoa; phylum Chordata; class Aves; order Cuculiformes; family Neomorphidae; genus Neomorphus; species Neomorphus geoffroyi. Next base: position 69,462 of record JAUMJM010000345.1, read on the forward strand.
CTGAAAGCTAAGTTGAGGGAGCAGGGCTGGGCCGGGGATGGGAAGAAGGTCGTGAATAGAAGGGAGGTGTTTTAAACGTCGCGTAGGGGAGAAGGCCGTGCAGGAAGGGGTCCCCTTGGGGCAGGTAGAGAGAGGCTTGATTTTCAGCCCAACGCTAGCGCGAGCCAGGCAGGACAGTTCCAACATGTGTCTGTGTCGTTGCGTGGTTTATGTAGTCTGTGTGCCGTGTCTCGACCTTCCTCGGGTCTCGATCTCTTCTTTACTTGAAAGGCACGCAGGGTGTGCCTCAGGCATCATCTATAGAGTCTCCAGTGGCTGTACTCGTCAGTACAGCACCAATCGGGCACCGCTTCTCTTGGGTGTCGATCTTAAAGCGCGTATCGGTTTCATCTCATGGAAGTTTCTGGTCGGTTATCTTTTGGGTAGCATCGCAGCCCACATCAGCATCCCTGATGATCAGTATCTTGTCGTCTTGGATCCCCGTTCTGGACTCACTTCAGCGCATCCTCGATGTCTTTAGGCCTTAAAGCGAGGCTTCTTGCACGTGCATCTTCCTGTTGCGGCCGCATCTCTTTGTAACGGCCCACGGTCTCGTGCTTTTCCAGGGCTGCCGTAGCTGCTTCTTCGCAGCCCCCTAGGTCTTGTTGCCCGACGGCCTCTTTGGCGAGGGAGTCGTTCTTCTTACAGAGTTTCCTTTTGTCTCTTGTGTTGTCGGTCCGTGTGCCGTGTCGGTCTGTGCGTGTCTGTGTGGTTGGAGCTGCTCTGCCTGTAGCACAGGAGCGGTGGTGTTGGTTCTACAATTTATGTCTGTAGATTTAGAGTTTGAAGGCCAGGGCTGTTGGGTCCGTTACAGAACACGGAGCCGTACGTGGAGTAGACGGAGAGGTGTCGTGTCCTTGGGGTGACGCAGCCGCAGAGGGGGTGACCGCAGCTGCCTGGGAGAAGCCACGTGAGGGATAGTAGAGCAGTTGATATTCCTGGGGTGTTCTATCTGATGTGCGTGGGTGTCGGGGTTTGATTTCAGTGGGGTTTGCCTCTTGTTCTGTCTGGCTGTAGTGTGAAACAGACGATGTTCCTCAATGGAAACAAGCTATCTGGAATTCTTCAGCCGTCACATGGCCTCGTGGTGACTTGTCTGATGTTGTTTCTTCAGATGGAGAGGGAGAAGCTGCACGCCAGAGGCTGACGATGGGAGAGTCGGGAAGAGCTTCCTAGCAAGGTGTGCTGGCTGCGGTGCAGGTGGGAACGTGTGACCGGTGTCTGTAGGACCAGCTAACGGGTTCCTATTTCTCCAGTTTGAAGGTGCAGAGCCCTGAGCAAAGCACAATGTGGACACCGCAGCTGAGTCGAGCAAGAAGAGCGATGGTGAGTTACCTGAAGCAGCAGTTATTGTGTAGGTGTCTCATGGTTCGCAAGTCACAAGCATCCCTTGCTGTTTGTGTATTACAGGTGATGCACAAGACTCCACCCGGCAGTGTGGGGTGACAGAGGCTGAGAGACTGAGGGGTACAGGTAAGGGAGGAGGAGTTGGGGGTTACCTGCGGGTGGCTGTGCTTTTGGGCGCTACCTGAGCATGTATCTTAGGGTTTAATTGCAGGTGCTGCACAGCTCAGAAAAGGAGAAGCTTTGTGTCTACGAGCAATCTGAGAAGATGAGGAAGCTGTTGGTGGGTTTGGGGTGTAAGGGCAAAGACTAATCTGGCAAGTCGGTTGAGCGTTTGCCTTAGATTTTGCAGGTTCCGTCCGGTCTGCCTTTGGAATGGGAAGGGTGTTTGAGGTGAGCTGGGCAGTAGGGCGAGGGAGCGTGGGGTTAATTTCTCACCTGCACAACACTGAATTTTGTGTCTCCTGTCACTTCAGGTTCCCTAGGCGATGACAGCTGCAGTATCTCCTGTTGGACTCAGCTCGGAACAGCTGAGCGGAAGGTTGTGGATTTTCACACACAGGTGCATGTTGGGCCAGGCAGCGGCATTGGCCAGCGCCATGTAGACGGTCGGCGGCGTCTTAGTTTCCCATTTGGTTTTCTTGCAGATGGTCAAGAGGTCCCCGGTGAGGGCCGGATCCTGCCAGACAGCTGTCGACATGAAGGTTTCCCATCGGGGACGGCTTCAGACCTCCGGCTATCTGAAAGCTAAGTTGAGGGAGCAGGGCTGGGCCGGGGATGGGAAGAAGGTCGTGAATGGAAGGGAGGTGTTTTAAACGTCGCGTAGGGGAGAAGGCCGTGCAGGAAGGGGTCCCCTTGGGGCAGGTAGAGAGAGGCTTGATTTTCAGCCCAACGCTAGCGCGAGCCAGGCAGGACAGTTCCAACATGTGTCTGTGTCGTTGCGTGGTTTATGTAGTCTGTGTGCCGTGTCTCGACCTTCCTCGGGTCTCGATCTCTTCTTTACTTGAAAGGCACGCAGGGTGTGCCTCAGGCATCATCTATAGAGTCTCCAGTGGCTGTACTCGTCAGTACAGCACCAATCGGGCACCGCTTCTCTTGGGTGTCGATCTTAAAGCGCGTATCGGTTTCATCTCATGGAAGTTTCTGGTCGGTTATCTTTTGGGTAGCATCGCAGCCCACATCAGCATCCCTGATGATCAGTATCTTGTCGTCTTGGATCCCCGTTCTGGACTCACTTCAGCGCATCCTCGATGTCTTTAGGCCTTAAAGCGAGGCTTCTTGCACGTGCATCTTCCTGTTGCGGCCGCATCTCTTTGTAACGGCCCACGGTCTCGTGCTTTTCCAGGGCTGCCGTAGCTGCTTCTTCGCAGCCCCCTAGGTCTTGTTGCCCGACGGCCTCTTTGGCGAGGGAGTCGTTCTTCTTACAGAGTTTCCTTTTGTCTCTTGTGTTGTCGGTCCGTGTGCCGTGTCGGTCTGTGCGTGTCTGTGTGGTTGGAGCTGCTCTGCCTGTAGCACAGGAGCGGTGGTGTTGGTTCTACAATTTATATGTCTGTAGATTTAGAGTTTGAAGGCCAGGGCTGTTGGGTCCGTTACAGAACACGGAGCCGTACGTGGAGTAGACGGAGAGGTGTCGTGTCCTTGGGGTGACGCAGCCGCAGAGGGGGTGACCGCAGCTGCCTGGGAGAAGCCACGTGAGGGATAGTAGAGCAGTTGATATTCCTGGGGTGTTCTATCTGATGTGCGTGGGTGTCGGGGTTTGATTTCAGTGGGGTTTGCCTCTTGTTCTGTCTGGCTGTAGTGTGAAACAGACGATGTTCCTCAATGGAAACAAGCTATCTGGAATTCTTCAGCCGTCACATGGCCTCGTGGTGACTTGTCTGATGTTGTTTCTTCAGATGGAGAGGGAGAAGCTGCACGCCAGAGGCTGACGATGGGAGAGTCGGGAAGAGCTTCCTAGCAAGGTGTGCTGGCTGCGGTGCAGGTGGGAACGTGTGACCGGTGTCTGTAGGACCAGCTAACGGGTTCCTATTTCTCCAGTTTGAAGGTGCAGAGCCCTGAGCAAAGCACAATGTGAACACCGCAGCTGAGTCGAGCAAGAAGAGCGATGGTGAGTTACCTGAAGCAGCAGTTATTGTGTAGGTGTCTCATGGTTCGCAAGTCACAAGCATCCCTTGCTGTTTGTGTATTACAGGTGATGCACAAGACTCCACCCGGCAGTGTGGGGTGACAGAGGCTGAGAGACTGAGGGGTACAGGTAAGGGAGGAGGAGTTGGGGGTTACCTGCGGGTGGCTGTGCTTTTGGGCGCTACCTGAGCATGTATCTTAGGGTTTAATTGCAGGTGCTGCATGGCTCAGAAAAGGAGAAGCTTTGTGTCTACGAGCAATCTGAGAAGATGAGGAAGCTGTTGGTGGGTTTGGGGTGTAAGGGCAAAGACTAATCTGGCAAGTCGGTTGAGCGTTTGCCTTAGATTTTGCAGGTTCCGTCCGGTCTGCCTTTGGAATGGGAAGGGTGTTTGAGGTGAGCTGGGCAGTAGGGCGAGGGAGCGTGGGGTTAATTTCTCACCTGCACAACACTGAATTTTGTGTCTCCTGTCACTTCAGGTTCCCTAGGCGATGACAGCTGCAGTATCTCCTGTTGGACTCAGCTCGGAACAGCTGAGCGGAAGGTTGTGGATTTTCACACACAGGTGCATGTTGGGCCAGGCAGCGGCATCGGCCAGCGCCATGTAGACGGTCGGCGGCGTCTTAGTTTCCCATTTGGTTTTCTTGCAGATGGTCAAGAGGTCCCCGGTGAGGGCCGGATCCTGCCAGACAGCTGTCGACATGAAGGTTTCCCATTGGGGACGGCTTCAGACCTCCGGCTATCTGAAAGCTAAGTTGAGGGAGCAGGGCTGGGCCGGGGATGGGAAGAAGGTCGTGAATAGAAGGGAGGTGTTTTAAACGTCGCGTAGGGGAGAAGGCCGTGCAGGAAGGGGTCCCCTTGGGGCAGGTAGAGAGAGGCTTGATTTTCAGCCCAACGCTAGCGCGAGCCAGGCAGGACAGTTCCAACATGTGTCTGTGTCGTTGCGTGGTTTATGTAGTCTGTGTGCCGTGTCTCGACCTTCCTCGGGTCTCGATCTCTTCTTTACTTGAAAGGCACGCAGGGTGTGCCTCAGGCATCATCTATAGAGTCTCCAGTGGCTGTACTCGTCAGTACAGCACCAATCGGGCACCGCTTCTCTTGGGTGTCGATCTTAAAGCGCGTATCGGTTTCATCTCATGGAAGTTTCTGGTCGGTTATCTTTTGGGTAGCATCGCAGCCCACATCAGCATCCCTGATGATCAGTATCTTGTCGTCTTGGATCCCCGTTCTGGACTCACTTCAGCGCATCCTCGATGTCTTTAGGCCTTAAAGCGAGGCTTCTTGCACGTGCATCTTCCTGTTGCGGCCGCATCTCTTTGTAACGGCCCACGGTCTCGTGCTTTTCCAGGGCTGCCGTAGCTGCTTCTTCGCAGCCCCCTAGGTCTTGTTGCCCGACGGCCTCTTTGGCGAGGGAGTCGTTCTTCTTACAGAGTTTCCTTTTGTCTCTTGTGTTGTCGGTCCGTGTGCCGTGTCGGTCTGTGCGTGTCTGTGTGGTTGGAGCTGCTCTGCCTGTAGCACAGGAGCGGTGGTGTTGGTTCTACAATTTATGTCTGTAGATTTAGAGTTTGAAGGCCAGGGCTGTTGGGTCCGTTACAGAACACGGAGCCGTACGTGGAGTAGACGGAGAGGTGTCGTGTCCTTGGGGTGACGCAGCCGCAGAGGGGGTGACCGCAGCTGCCTGGGAGAAGCCACGTGAGGGATAGTAGAGCAGTTGATATTCCTGGGGTGTTCTATCTGATGTGCGTGGGTGTCGGGGTTTGATTTCAGTGGGGTTTGCCTCTTGTTCTGTCTGGCTGTAGTGTGAAACAGACGATGTTCCTCAATGGAAACAAGCTATCTGGAATTCTTCAGCCGTCACATGGCCTCGTGGTGACTTGTCTGATGTTGTTTCTTCAGATGGAGAGGGAGAAGCTGCACGCCAGAGGCTGACGATGGGAGAGTCGGGAAGAGCTTCCTAGCAAGGTGTGCTGGCTGCGGTGCAGGTGGGAACGTGTGACCGGTGTCTGTAGGACCAGCTAACGGGTTCCTATTTCTCCAGTTTGAAGGTGCAGAGCCCTGAGCAAAGCACAATGTGGACACCGCAGCTGAGTCGAGCAAGAAGAGCGATGGTGAGTTACCTGAAGCAGCAGTTATTGTGTAGGTGTCTCATGGTTCGCAAGTCACAAGCATCCCTTGCTGTTTGTGTATTACAGGTGATGCACAAGACTCCACCCGGCAGTGTGGGGTGACAGAGGCTGAGAGACTGAGGGGTACAGGTAAGGGAGGAGGAGTTGGGGGTTACCTGCGGGTGGCTGTGCTTTTGGGCGCTACCTGAGCATGTATCTTAGGGTTTAATTGCAGGTGCTGCACGGCTCAGAAAAGGAGAAGCTTTGTGTCTACGAGCAATCTGAGAAGATGAGGAAGCTGTTGGTGGGTTTGGGGTGTAAGGGCAAAGACTAATCTGGCAAGTCGGTTGAGCGTTTGCCTTAGATTTTGCAGGTTCCGTCCGGTCTGCCTTTGGAATGGGAAGGGTGTTTGAGGTGAGCTGGGCAGTAGGGCGAGGGAGCGTGGGGTTAATTTCTCACCTGCACAACACTGAATTTTGTGTCTCCTGTCACTTCAGGTTCCCTAGGCGATGACAGCTGCAGTATCTCCTGTTGGACTCAGCTCGGAACAGCTGAGCGGAAGGTTGTGGATTTTCACACACAGGTGCATGTTGGGCCAGGCAGCGGCATCGGCCAGCGCCATGTAGACGGTCGGCGGCGTCTTAGTTTCCCATTTGGTTTTCTTGCAGATGGTCAAGAGGTCCCCGGTGAGGGCCGGATCCTGCCAGACAGCTGTCGACATGAAGGTTTTCCATCGGGGACGGCTTCAGACCTCCGGCTATCTGAAAGCTAAGTTGAGGGAGCAGGGCTGGGCCGGGGATGGGAAGAAGGTCGTGAATGGAAGGGAGGTGTTTTAAACGTCGCGTAGGGGAGAAGGCCGTGCAGGAAGGGGTCCCCTTGGGGCAGGTAGAGAGAGGCTTGATTTTCAGCCCAACGCTAGCGCGAGCCAGGCAGGACAGTTCCAACATGTGTCTGTGTCGTTGCGTGGTTTATGTAGTCTGTGTGCCGTGTCTCGACCTTCCTCGGGTCTCGATCTCTTCTTTACTTGAAAGGCACGCAGGGTGTGCCTCAGGCATCATCTATAGAGTCTCCAGTGGCTGTACTCGTCAGTACAGCACCAATCGGGCACCGCTTCTCTTGGGTGTCGATCTTAAAGCGCGTATCGGTTTCATCTCATGGAAGTTTCTGGTCGGTTATCTTTTGGGTAGCATCGCAGCCCACATCAGCATCCCTGATGATCAGTATCTTGTCGTCTTGGATCCCCGTTCTGGACTCACTTCAGCGCATCCTCGATGTCTTTAGGCCTTAAAGCGAGGCTTCTTGCACGTGCATCTTCCTGTTGCGGCCGCATCTCTTTGTAACGGCCCACGGTCTCGTGCTTTTCCAGGGCTGCCGTAGCTGCTTCTTCGCAGCCCCCTAGGTCTTGTTGCCCGACGGCCTCTTTGGCGAGGGAGTCGTTCTTCTTACAGAGTTTCCTTTTGTCTCTTGTGTTGTCGGTCCGTGTGCCGTGTCGGTCTGTGCGTGTCTGTGTGGTTGGAGCTGCTCTGCCTGTAGCACAGGAGCGGTGGTGTTGGTTCTACAATTTATATGTCTGTAGATTTAGAGTTTGAAGGCCAGGGCTGTTGGGTCCGTTACAGAACACGGAGCCGTACGTGGAGTAGACGGAGAGGTGTCGTGTCCTTGGGGTGACGCAGCCGCAGAGGGGGTGACCGCAGCTGCCTGGGAGAAGCCACGTGAGGGATAGTAGAGCAGTTGATATTCCTGGGGTGTTCTATCTGATGTGCGTGGGTGTCGGGGTTTGATTTCAGTGGGGTTTGCCTCTTGTTCTGTCTGGCTGTAGTGTGAAACAGACGATGTTCCTCAATGGAAACAAGCTATCTGGAATTCTTCAGCCGTCACATGGCCTCGTGGTGACTTGTCTGATGTTGTTTCTTCAGATGGAGAGGGAGAAGCTGCACGCCAGAGGCTGACGATGGGAGAGTCGGGAAGAGCTTCCTAGCAAGGTGTGCTGGCTGCGGTGCAGGTGGGAACGTGTGACCGGTGTCTGTAGGACCAGCTAACGGGTTCCTATTTCTCCAGTTTGAAGGTGCAGAGCCCTGAGCAAAGCACAATGTGGACACCGCAGCTGAGTCGAGCAAGAAGAGCGATGGTGAGTTACCTGAAGCAGCAGTTATTGTGTAGGTGTCTCATGGTTCGCAAGTCACAAGCATCCCTTGCTGTTTGTGTATTACAGGTGATGCACAAGACTCCACCCGGCAGTGTGGGGTGACAGAGGCTGAGAGACTGAGGGGTACAGGTAAGGGAGGAGGAGTTGGGGGTTACCTGCGGGTGGCTGTGCTTTTGGGCGCTACCTGAGCATGTATCTTAGGGTTTAATTGCAGGTGCTGCACGGCTCAGAAAAGGAGAAGCTTTGTGTCTACGAGCAATCTGAGAAGATGAGGAAGCTGTTGGTGGGTTTGGGGTGTAAGGGCAAAGACTAATCTGGCAAGTCGGTTGAGCGTTTGCCTTAGATTTTGCAGGTTCCGTCCGGTCTGCCTTTGGAATGGGAAGGGTGTTTGAGGTGAGCTGGGCAGTAGGGCGAGGGAGCGTGGGGTTAATTTCTCACCTGCACAACACTGAATTTTGTGTCTCCTGTCACTTCAGGTTCCCTAGGCGATGACAGCTGCAGTATCTCCTGTTGGACTCAGCTCGGAACAGCTGAGCGGAAGGTTGTGGATTTTCACACACAGGTGCATGTTGGGCCAGGCAGCGGCATCGGCCAGCGCCATGTAGACGGTCGGCGGCGTCTTAGTTTCCCATTTGGTTTTCTTGCAGATGGTCAAGAGGTCCCCGGTGAGGGCCGGATCCTGCCAGACAGCTGTCGACATGAAGGTTTTCCATCGGGGACGGCTTCAGACCTCCGGCTATCTGAAAGCTAAGTTGAGGGAGCAGGGCTGGGCCGGGGATGGGAAGAAGGTCGTGAATGGAAGGGAGGTGTTTTAAACGTCGCGTAGGGGAGAAGGCCGTGCAGGAAGGGGTCCCCTTGGGGCAGGTAGAGAGAGGCTTGATTTTCAGCCCAACGCTAGCGCGAGCCAGGCAGGACAGTTCCAACATGTGTCTGTGTCGTTGCGTGGTTTATGTAGTCTGTGTGCCGTGTCTCGACCTTCCTCGGGTCTCGATCTCTTCTTTACTTGAAAGGCACGCAGGGTGTGCCTCAGGCATCATCTATAGAGTCTCCAGTGGCTGTACTCGTCAGTACAGCACCAATCGGGCACCGCTTCTCTTGGGTGTCGATCTTAAAGCGCGTATCGGTTTCATCTCGTGGAAGTTTCTGGTCGGTTATCTTTTGGGTAGCATCGCAGCCCACATCAGCATCCCTGATGATCAGTATCTTGTCGTCTTGGATCCCCGTTCTGGACTCACTTCAGCGCATCCTCGATGTCTTTAGGCCTTAAAGCGAGGCTTCTTGCACGTGCATCTTCCTGTTGCGGCCGCATCTCTTTGTAACGGCCCACGGTCTCGTGCTTTTCCAGGGCTGCCGTAGCTGCTTCTTCGCAGCCCCCTAGGTCTTGTTGCCCGACGGCCTCTTTGGCGAGGGAGTCGTTCTTCTTACAGAGTTTCCTTTTGTCTCTTGTGTTGTCGGTCCGTGTGCCGTGTCGGTCTGTGCGTGTCTGTGTGGTTGGAGCTGCTCTGCCTGTAGCACAGGAGCGGTGGTGTTGGTTCTACAATTTATATGTCTGTAGATTTAGAGTTTGAAGGCCAGGGCTGTTGGGTCCGTTACAGAACACGGAGCCGTACGTGGAGTAGACGGAGAGGTGTCGTGTCCTTGGGGTGACGCAGCCGCAGAGGGGGTGACCGCAGCTGCCTGGGAGAAGCCACGTGAGGGATAGTAGAGCAGTTGATATTCCTGGGGTGTTCTATCTGATGTGCGTGGGTGTCGGGGTTTGATTTCAGTGGGGTTTGCCTCTTGTTCTGTCTGGCTGTAGTGTGAAACAGACGATGTTCCTCAATGGAAACAAGCTATCTGGAATTCTTCAGCCGTCACATGGCCTCGTGGTGACTTGTCTGATGTTGTTTCTTCAGATGGAGAGGGAGAAGCTGCACGCCAGAGGCTGACGATGGGAGAGTCGGGAAGAGCTTCCTAGCAAGGTGTGCTGGCTGCGGTGCAGGTGGGAACGTGTGACCGGTGTCTGTAGGACCAGCTAACGGGTTCCTATTTCTCCAGTTTGAAGGTGCAGAGCCCTGAGCAAAGCACAATGTGGACACCGCAGCTGAGTCGAGCAAGAAGAGCGATGGTGAGTTACCTGAAGCAGCAGTTATTGTGTAGGTGTCTCATGGTTCGCAAGTCACAAGCATCCCTTGCTGTTTGTGTATTACAGGTGATGCACAAGACTCCACCCGGCAGTGTGGGGTGACAGAGGCTGAGAGACTGAGGGGTACAGGTAAGGGAGGAGGAGTTGGGGGTTACCTGCGGGTGGCTGTGCTTTTGGGCGCTACCTGAGCATGTATCTTAGGGTTTAATTGCAGGTGCTGCACGGCTCAGAAAAGGAGAAGCTTTGTGTCTACGAGCAATCTGAGAAGATGAGGAAGCTGTTGGTGGGTTTGGGGTGTAAGGGCAAAGACTAATCTGGCAAGTCGGTTGAGCGTTTGCCTTAGATTTTGCAGGTTCCGTCCGGTCTGCCTTTGGAATGGGAAGGGTGTTTGAGGTGAGCTGGGCAGTAGGGCGAGGGAGCGTGGGGTTAATTTCTCACCTGCACAACACTGAATTTTGTGTCTCCTGTCACTTCAGGTTCCCTAGGCGATGACAGCTGCAGTATCTCCTGTTGGACTCAGCTCGGAACAGCTGAGCGGAAGGTTGTGGATTTTCACACACAGGTGCATGTTGGGCCAGGCAGCGGCATCGGCCAGCGCCATGTAGACGGTCGGCGGCGTCTTAGTTTCCCATTTGGTTTTCTTGCAGATGGTCAAGAGGTCCCCGGTGAGGGCCGGATCCTGCCAGACAGCTGTCGACATGAAGGTTTCCCATCGGGGACGGCTTCAGACCTCCGGCTATCTGAAAGCTAAGTTGAGGGAGCAGGGCTGGGCCGGGGATGGGAAGAAGGTCGTGAATGGAAGGGAGGTGTTTTAAACGTCGCGTAGGGGAGAAGGCCGTGCAGGAAGGGGTCCCCTTGGGGCAGGTAGAGAGAGGCTTGATTTTCAGCCCAACGCTAGCGCGAGCCAGGCAGGACAGTTCCAACATGTGTCTGTGTCGTTGCGTGGTTTATGTAGTCTGTGTGCCGTGTCTCGACCTTCCTCGGGTCTCGATCTCTTCTTTACTTGAAAGGCACGCAGGGTGTGCCTCAGGCATCATCTATAGAGTCTCCAGTGGCTGTACTCGTCAGTACAGCACCAATCGGGCACCGCTTCTCTTGGGTGTCGATCTTAAAGCGCGTATCGGTTTCATCTCGTGGAAGTTTCTGGTCGGTTATCTTTTGGGTAGCATCGCAGCCCACATCAGCATCCCTGATGATCAGTATCTTGTCGTCTTGGATCCCCGTTCTGGACTCACTTCAGCGCATCCTCGATGTCTTTAGGCCTTAAAGCGAGGCTTCTTGCACGTGCATCTTCCTGTTGCGGCCGCATCTCTTTGTAACGGCCCACGGTCTCGTGCTTTTCCAGGGCTGCCGTAGCTGCTTCTTCGCAGCCCCCTAGGTCTTGTTGCCCGACGGCCTCTTTGGCGAGGGAGTCGTTCTTCTTACAGAGTTTCCTTTTGTCTCTTGTGTTGTCGGTCCGTGTGCCGTGTCGGTCTGTGCGTGTCTGTGTGGTTGGAGCTGCTCTGCCTGTAGCACAGGAGCGGTGGTGTTGGTTCTACAATTTATATGTCTGTAGATTTAGAGTTTGAAGGCCAGGGCTGTTGGGTCCGTTACAGAACACGGAGCCGTACGTGGAGTAGACGGAGAGGTGTCGTGTCCTTGGGGTGACGCAGCCGCAGAGGGGGTGACCGCAGCTGCCTGGGAGAAGCCACGTGAGGGATAGTAGAGCAGTTGATATTCCTGGGGTGTTCTATCTGATGTGCGTGGGTGTCGGGGTTTGATTTCAGTGGGGTTTGCCTCTTGTTCTGTCTGGCTGTAGTGTGAAACAGACGATGTTCCTCAATGGAAACAAGCTATCTGGAATTCTTCAGCCGTCACATGGCCTCGTGGTGACTTGTCTGATGTTGTTTCTTCAGATGGAGAGGGAGAAGCTGCACGCCAGAGGCTGACGATGGGAGAGTCGGGAAGAGCTTCCTAGCAAGGTGTGCTGGCTGCGGTGCAGGTGGGAACGTGTGACCGGTGTCTGTAGGACCAGCTAACGGGTTCCTATTTCTCCAGTTTGAAGGTGCAGAGCCCTGAGCAAAGCACAATGTGGACACCGCAGCTGAGTCGAGCAAGAAGAGCGATGGTGAGTTACCTGAAGCAGCAGTTATTGTGTAGGTGTCTCATGGTTCGCAAGTCACAAGCATCCCTTGCTGTTTGTGTATTACAGGTGATGCACAAGACTCCACCCGGCAGTGTGGGGTGACAGAGGCTGAGAGACTGAGGGGTACAGGTAAGGGAGGAGGAGTTGGGGGTTACCTGCGGGTGGCTGTGCTTTTGGGCGCTACCTGAGCATGTATCTTAGGGTTTAATTGCAGGTGCTGCACGGCTCAGAAAAGGAGAAGCTTTGTGTCTACGAGCAATCTGAGAAGATGAGGAAGCTGTTGGTGGGTTTGGGGTGTAAGGGCAAAGACTAATCTGGCAAGTCGGTTGAGCGTTTGCCTTAGATTTTGCAGGTTCCGTCCGGTCTGCCTTTGGAATGGGAAGGGTGTTTGAGGTGAGCTGGGCAGTAGGGCGAGGGAGCGTGGGGTTAATTTCTCACCTGCACAACACTGAATTTTGTGTCTCCTGTCACTTCAGGTTCCCTAGGCGATGACAGCTGCAGTATCTCCTGTTGGACTCAGCTCGGAACAGCTGAGCGGAAGGTTGTGGATTTTCACACACAGGTGCATGTTGGGCCAGGCAGCGGCATCGGCCAGCGCCATGTAGACGGTCGGCGGCGTCTTAGTTTCCCATTTGGTTTCCTTGCAGATGGTCAAGAGGTCCCCGGTGAGGGCCGGATCCTGCCAGACAGCTGTCGACATGAAGGTTTCCCATCGGGGACGGCTTCAGACCTCCGGCTATCTGAAAGCTAAGTTGAGGGAGCAGGGCTGGGCCGGGGATGGGAAGAAGGTCGTGAATGGAAGGGAGGTGTTTTAAACGTCGCGTAGGGGAGAAGGCCGTGCAGGAAGGGGTCCCCTTGGGGCAGGTAGAGAGAGGCTTGATTTTCAGCCCAACGCTAGCGCGAGCCAGGCAGGACAGTTCCAACATGTGTCTGTGTCGTTGCGTGGTTTATGTAGTCTGTGTGCCGTGTCTCGACCTTCCTCGGGTCTCGATCTCTTCTTTACTTGAAAGGCACGCAGGGTGTGCCTCAGGCATCATCTATAGAGTCTCCAGTGGCTGTACTCGTCAGTACAGCACCAATCGGGCACTGCTTCTCTTGGGTGTCGATCTTAAAGCGCGTATCGGTTTCATCTCATGGAAGTTTCTGGTCGGTTATCTTTTGGGTAGCATCGCAGCCCACATCAGCATCCCTGATGATCAGTATCTTGTCGTCTTGGATCCCCGTTCTGGACTCACTTCAGCGCATCCTCGATGTCTTTAGGCCTTAAAGCGAGGCTTCTTGCACGTGCATCTTCCTGTTGCGGCCGCATCTCTTTGTAACGGCCCACGGTCTCGTGCTTTTCCAGGGCTGCCGTAGCTGCTTCTTCGCAGCCCCCTAGGTCTTGTTGCCCGACGGCCTCTTTGGCGAGGGAGTCGTTCTTCTTACAGAGTTTCCTTTTGTCTCTTGTGTTGTCGGTCCGTGTGCCGTGTCGGTCTGTGCGTGTCTGTGTGGTTGGAGCTGCTCTGCCTGTAGCACAGGAGCGGTGGTGTTGGTTCTACAATTTATATGTCTGTAGATTTAGAGTTTGAAGGCCAGGGCTGTTGGGTCCGTTACAGAACACGGAGCCGTACGTGGAGTAGACGGAGAGGTGTCGTGTCCTTGGGGTGACGCAGCCGCAGAGGGGGTGACCGCAGCTGCCTGGGAGAAGCCACGTGAGGGATAGTAGAGCAGTTGATATTCCTGGGGTGTTCTATCTGATGTGCGTGGGTGTCGGGGTTTGATTTCAGTGGGGTTTGCCTCTTGTTCTGTCTGGCTGTAGTGTGAAACAGACGATGTTCCTCAATGGAAACAAGCTATCTGGAATTCTTCAGCCGTCACATGGCCTCGTGGTGACTTGTCTGATGTTGTTTCTTCAGATGGAGAGGGAGAAGCTGCACGCCAGAGGCTGACGATGGGAGAGTCGGGAAGAGCTTCCTAGCAAGGTGTGCTGGCTGCGGTGCAGGTGGGAACGTGTGACCGGTGTCTGTAGGACCAGCTAACGGGTTCCTATTTCTCCAGTTTGAAGGTGCAGAGCCCTGAGCAAAGCACAATGTGGACACCGCAGCTGAGTCGAGCAAGAAGAGCGATGGTGAGTTACCTGAAGCAGCAGTTATTGTGTAGGTGTCTCATGGTTCGCAAGTCACAAGCATCCCTTGCTGTTTGTGTATTACAGGTGATGCACAAGACTCCACCCGGCAGTGTGGGGTGACAGAGGCTGAGAGACTGAGGGGTACAGGTAAGGGAGGAGGAGTTGGGGGTTACCTGCGGGTGGCTGTGCTTTTGGGCGCTACCTGAGCATGTATCTTAGGGTTTAATTGCAGGTGCTGCACGGCTCAGAAAAGGAGAAGCTTTGTGTCTACGAGCAATCTGAGAAGATGAGGAAGCTGTTGGTGGGTTTGGGGTGTAAGGGCAAAGACTAATCTGGCAAGTCGGTTGAGCGTTTGCCTTAGATTTTGCAGGTTCCGTCCGGTCTGCCTTTGGAATGGGAAGGGTGTTTGAGGTGAGCTGGGCAGTAGGGCGAGGGAGCGTGGGGTTAATTTCTCACCTGCACAACACTGAATTTTGTGTCTCCTGTCACTTCAGGTTCCCTAGGCGATGACAGCTGCAGTATCTCCTGTTGGACTCAGCTCGGAACAGCTGAGCGGAAGGTTGTGGATTTTCACACACAGGTGCATGTTGGGCCAGGCAGCGGCATCGGCCAGCGCCATGTAGACGGTCGGCGGCGTCTTAGTTTCCCATTTGGTTTCCTTGCAGATGGTCAAGAGGTCCCCGGTGAGGGCCGGATCCTGCCAGACAGCTGTCGACATGAAGGTTTCCCATCGGGGACGGCTTCAGACCTCCGGCTATCTGAAAGCTAAGTTGAGGGAGCAGGGCTGGGCCGGGGATGGGAAGAAGGTCGTGAATGGAAGGGAGGTGTTTTAAACGTCGCGTAGGGGAGAAGGCCGTGCAGGAAGGGGTCCCCTTGGGGCAGGTAGAGAGAGGCTTGATTTTCAGCCCAACGCTAGCGCGAGCCAGGCAGGACAGTTCCAACATGTGTCTGTGTCGTTGCGTGGTTTATGTAGTCTGTGTGCCGTGTCTCGACCTTCCTCGGGTCTCGATCTCTTCTTTACTTGAAAGGCACGCAGGGTGTGCCTCAGGCATCATCTATAGAGTCTCCAGTGGCTGTACTCGTCAGTACAGCACCAATCGGGCACCGCTTCTCTTGGGTGTCGATCTTAAAGCGCGTATCGGTTTCATCTCGTGGAAGTTTCTGGTCGGTTATCTTTTGGGTAGCATCGCAGCCCACATCAGCATCCCTGATGATCAGTATCTTGTCGTCTTGGATCCCCGTTCTGGACTCACTTCAGCGCATCCTCGATGTCTTTAGGCCTTAAAGCGAGGCTTCTTGCACGTGCATCTTCCTGTTGCGGCCGCATCTCTTTGTAACGGCCCACGGTCTCGTGCTTTTCCAGGGCTGCCGTAGCTGCTTCTTCGCAGCCCCCTAGGTCTTGTTGCCCGACGGCCTCTTTGGCGAGGGAGTCGTTCTTCTTACAGAGTTTCCTTTTGTCTCTTGTGTTGTCGGTCCGTGTGCCGTGTCGGTCTGTGCGTGTCTGTGTGGTTGGAGCTGCTCTGCCTGTAGCACAGGAGCGGTGGTGTTGGTTCTACAATTTATGTCTGTAGATTTAGAGTTTGAAGGCCAGGGCTGTTGGGTCCGTTACAGAACACGGAGCCGTACGTGGAGTAGACGGAGAGGTGTCGTGTCCTTGGGGTGACGCAGCCGCAGAGGGGGTGACCGCAGCTGCCTGGGAGAAGCCACGTGAGGGATAGTAGAGCAGTTGATATTCCTGGGGTGTTCTATCTGATGTGCGTGGGTGTCGGGGTTTGATTTCAGTGGGGTTTGCCTCTTGTTCTGTCTGGCTGTAGTGTGAAACAGACGATGTTCCTCAATGGAAACAAGCTATCTGGAATTCTTCAGCCGTCACATGGCCTCGTGGTGACTTGTCTGATGTTGTTTCTTCAGATGGAGAGGGAGAAGCTGCACGCCAGAGGCTGACGATGGGAGAGTCGGGAAGAGCTTCCTAGCAAGGTGTGCTGGCTGCGGTGCAGGTGGGAACGTGTGACCGGTGTCTGTAGGACCAGCTAACGGGTTCCTATTTCTCCAGTTTGAAGGTGCAGAGCCCTGAGCAAAGCACAATGTGGACACCGCAGCTGAGTCGAGCAAGAAGAGCGATGGTGAGTTACCTGAAGCAGCAGTTATTGTGTAGGTGTCTCATGGTTCGCAAGTCACAAGCATCCCTTGCTGTTTGTGTATTACAGGTGATGCACAAGACTCCACCCGGCAGTGTGGGGTGACAGAGGCTGAGAGACTGAGGGGTACAGGTAAGGGAGGAGGAGTTGGGGGTTACCTGCGGGTGGCTGTGCTTTTGGGCGCTACCTGAGCATGTATCTTAGGGTTTAATTGCAGGTGCTGCACGGCTCAGAAAAGGAGAAGCTTTGTGTCTACGAGCAATCTGAGAAGATGAGGAAGCTGTTGGTGGGTTTGGGGTGTAAGGGCAAAGACTAATCTGGCAAGTCGGTTGAGCGTTTGCCTTAGATTTTGCAGGTTCCGTCCGGTCTGCCTTTGGAATGGGAAGGGTGTTTGAGGTGAGCTGGGCAGTAGGGCGAGGGAGCGTGGGGTTAATTTCTCACCTGCACAACACTGAATTTTGTGTCTCCTGTCACTTCAGGTTCCCTAGGCGATGACAGCTGCAGTATCTCCTGTTGGACTCAGCTCGGAACAGCTGAGCGGAAGGTTGTGGATTTTCACACACAGGTGCATGTTGGGCCAGGCAGCGGCATCGGCCAGCGCCATGTAGACGGTCGGCGGCGTCTTAGTTTCCCATTTGGTTTCCTTGCAGATGGTCAAGAGGTCCCCGGTGAGGGCCGGATCCTGCCAGACAGCTGTCGACATGAAGGTTTCCCATCGGGGACGGCTTCAGACCTCCGGCTATCTGAAAGCTAAGTTGAGGGAGCAGGGCTGGGCCGGGGATGGGAAGAAGGTCGTGAATGGAAGGGAGGTGTTTTAAACGTCGCGTAGGGGAGAAGGCCGTGCAGGAAGGGGTCCCCTTGGGGCAGGTAGAGAGAGGCTTGATTTTCAGCCCAACGCTAGCGCGAGCCAGGCAGGACAGTTCCAACATGTGTCTGTGTCGTTGCGTGGTTTATGTAGTCTGTGTGCCGTGTCTCGACCTTCCTCGGGTCTCGATCTCTTCTTTACTTGAAAGGCACGCAGGGTGTGCCTCAGGCATCATCTATAGAGTCTCCAGTGGCTGTACTCGTCAGTACAGCACCAATCGGGCACCGCTTCTCTTGGGTGTCGATCTTAAAGCGCGTATCGGTTTCATCTCGTGGAAGTTTCTGGTCGGTTATCTTTTGGGTAGCATCGCAGCCCACATCAGCATCCCTGATGATCAGTATCTTGTCGTCTTGGATCCCCGTTCTGGACTCACTTCAGCGCATCCTCGATGTCTTTAGGCCTTAAAGCGAGGCTTCTTGCACGTGCATCTTCCTGTTGCGGCCGCATCTCTTTGTAACGGCCCACGGTCTCGTGCTTTTCCAGGGCTGCCGTAGCTGCTTCTTCGCAGCCCCCTAGGTCTTGTTGCCCGACGGCCTCTTTGGCGAGGGAGTCGTTCTTCTTACAGAGTTTCCTTTTGTCTCTTGTGTTGTCGGTCCGTGTGCCGTGTCGGTCTGTGCGTGTCTGTGTGGTTGGAGCTGCTCTGCCTGTAGCACAGGAGCGGTGGTGTTGGTTCTACAATTTATATGTCTGTAGATTTAGAGTTTGAAGGCCAGGGCTGTTGGGTCCGTTACAGAACACGGAGCCGTACGTGGAGTAGACGGAGAGGTGTCGTGTCCTTGGGGTGACGCAGCCGCAGAGGGGGTGACCGCAGCTGCCTGGGAGAAGCCACGTGAGGGATAGTAGAGCAGTTGATATTCCTGGGGTGTTCTATCTGATGTGCGTGGGTGTCGGGGTTTGATTTCAGTGGGGTTTGCCTCTTGTTCTGTCTGGCTGTAGTGTGAAACAGACGATGTTCCTCAATGGAAACAAGCTATCTGGAATTCTTCAGCCGTCACATGGCCTCGTGGTGACTTGTCTGATGTTGTTTCTTCAGATGGAGAGGGAGAAGCTGCACGCCAGAGGCTGACGATGGGAGAGTCGGGAAGAGCTTCCTAGCAAGGTGTGCTGGCTGCGGTGCAGGTGGGAACGTGTGACCGGTGTCTGTAGGACCAGCTAACGGGTTCCTATTTCTCCAGTTTGAAGGTGCAGAGCCCTGAGCAAAGCACAATGTGGACACCGCAGCTGAGTCGAGCAAGAAGAGCGATGGTGAGTTACCTGAAGCAGCAGTTATTGTGTAGGTGTCTCATGGTTCGCAAGTCACAAGCATCCCTTGCTGTTTGTGTATTACAGGTGATGCACAAGACTCCACCCGGCAGTGTGGGGTGACAGAGGCTGAGAGACTGAGGGGTACAGGTAAGGGAGGAGGAGTTGGGGGTTACCTGCGGGTGGCTGTGCTTTTGGGCGCTACCTGAGCATGTATCTTAGGGTTTAATTGCAGGTGCTGCACGGCTCAGAAAAGGAGAAGCTTTGTGTCTACGAGCAATCTGAGAAGATGAGGAAGCTGTTGGTGGGTTTGGGGTGTAAGGGCAAAGACTAATCTGGCAAGTCGGTTGAGCGTTTGCCTTAGATTTTGCAGGTTCCGTCCGGTCTGCCTTTGGAATGGGAAGGGTGTTTGAGGTGAGCTGGGCAGTAGGGCGAGGGAGCGTGGGGTTAATTTCTCACCTGCACAACACTGAATTTTGTGTCTCCTGTCACTTCAGGTTCCCTAGGCGATGACAGCTGCAGTATCTCCTGTTGGACTCAGCTCGGAACAGCTGAGCGGAAGGTTGTGGATTTTCACACACAGGTGCATGTTGGGCCAGGCAGCGGCATCGGCCAGCGCCATGTAGACGGTCGGCGGCGTCTTAGTTTCCCATTTGGTTTTCTTGCAGATGGTCAAGAGGTCCCCGGTGAGGGCCGGATCCTGCCAGACAGCTGTCGACATGAAGGTTTCCCATCGGGGACGGCTTCAGACCTCCGGCTATCTGAAAGCTAAGTTGAGGGAGCAGGGCTGGGCCGGGGATGGGAAGAAGGTCGTGAATGGAAGGGAGGTGTTTTAAACGTCGCGTAGGGGAGAAGGCCGTGCAGGAAGGGGTCCCCTTGGGGCAGGTAGAGAGAGGCTTGATTTTCAGCCCAACGCTAGCGCGAGCCAGGCAGGACAGTTCCAACATGTGTCTGTGTCGTTGCGTGGTTTATGTAGTCTGTGTGCCGTGTCTCGACCTTCCTCGGGTCTCGATCTCTTCTTTACTTGAAAGGCACGCAGGGTGTGCCTCAGGCATCATCTATAGAGTCTCCAGTGGCTGTACTCGTCAGTACAGCACCAATCGGGCACCGCTTCTCTTGGGTGTCGATCTTAAAGCGCGTATCGGTTTCATCTCGTGGAAGTTTCTGGTCGGTTATCTTTTGGGTAGCATCGCAGCCCACATCAGCATCCCTGATGATCAGTATCTTGTCGTCTTGGATCCCCGTTCTGGACTCACTTCAGCGCATCCTCGATGTCTTTAGGCCTTAAAGCGAGGCTTCTTGCACGTGCATCTTCCTGTTGCGGCCGCATCTCTTTGTAACGGCCCACGGTCTCGTGCTTTTCCAGGGCTGCCGTAGCTGCTTCTTCGCAGCCCCCTAGGTCTTGTTGCCCGACGGCCTCTTTGGCGAGGGAGTCGTTCTTCTTACAGAGTTTCCTTTTGTCTCTTGTGTTGTCGGTCCGTGTGCCGTGTCGGTCTGTGCGTGTCTGTGTGGTTGGAGCTGCTCTGCCTGTAGCACAGGAGCGGTGGTGTTGGTTCTACAATTTATATGTCTGTAGATTTAGAGTTTGAAGGCCAGGGCTGTTGGGTCCGTTACAGAACACGGAGCCGTACGTGGAGTAGACGGAGAGGTGTCGTGTCCTTGGGGTGACGCAGCCGCAGAGGGGGTGACCGCAGCTGCCTGGGAGAAGCCACGTGAGGGATAGTAGAGCAGTTGATATTCCTGGGGTGTTCTATCTGATGTGCGTGGGTGTCGGGGTTTGATTTCAGTGGGGTTTGCCTCTTGTTCTGTCTGGCTGTAGTGTGAAACAGACGATGTTCCTCAATGGAAACAAGCTATCTGGAATTCTTCAGCCGTCACATGGCCTCGTGGTGACTTGTCTGATGTTGTTTCTTCAGATGGAGAGGGAGAAGCTGCACGCCAGAGGCTGACGATGGGAGAGTCGGGAAGAGCTTCCTAGCAAGGTGTGCTGGCTGCGGTGCAGGTGGGAACGTGTGACCGGTGTCTGTAGGACCAGCTAACGGGTTCCTATTTCTCCAGTTTGAAGGTGCAGAGCCCTGAGCAAAGCACAATGTGGACACCGCAGCTGAGTCGAGCAAGAAGAGCGATGGTGAGTTACCTGAAGCAGCAGTTATTGTGTAGGTGTCTCATGGTTCGCAAGTCACAAGCATCCCTTGCTGTTTGTGTATTACAGGTGATGCACAAGACTCCACCCGGCAGTGTGGGGTGACAGAGGCTGAGAGACTGAGGGGTACAGGTAAGGGAGGAGGAGTTGGGGGTTACCTGCGGGTGGCTGTGCTTTTGGGCGCTACCTGAGCATGTATCTTAGGGTTTAATTGCAGGTGCTGCACGGCTCAGAAAAGGAGAAGCTTTGTGTCTACGAGCAATCTGAGAAGATGAGGAAGCTGTTGGTGGGTTTGGGGTGTAAGGGCAAAGACTAATCTGGCAAGTCGGTTGAGCGTTTGCCTTAGATTTTGCAGGTTCCGTCCGGTCTGCCTTTGGAATGGGAAGGGTGTTTGAGGTGAGCTGGGCAGTAGGGCGAGGGAGCGTGGGGTTAATTTCTCACCTGCACAACACTGAATTTTGTGTCTCCTGTCACTTCAGGTTCCCTAGGCGATGACAGCTGCAGTATCTCCTGTTGGACTCAGCTCGGAACAGCTGAGCGGAAGGTTGTGGATTTTCACACACAGGTGCATGTTGGGCCAGGCAGCGGCATCGGCCAGCGCCATGTAGACGGTCGGCGGCGTCTTAGTTTCCCATTTGGTTTCCTTGCAGATGGTCAAGAGGTCCCCGGTGAGGGCCGGATCCTGCCAGACAGCTGTCGACATGAAGGTTTCCCATCGGGGACGGCTTCAGACCTCCGGCTATCTGAAAGCTAAGTTGAGGGAGCAGGGCTGGGCCGGGGATGGGAAGAAGGTCGTGAATGGAAGGGAGGTGTTTTAAACGTCGCGTAGGGGAGAAGGCCGTGCAGGAAGGGGTCCCCTTGGGGCAGGTAGAGAGAGGCTTGATTTTCAGCCCAACGCTAGCGCGAGCCAGGCAGGACAGTTCCAACATGTGTCTGTGTCGTTGCGTGGTTTATGTAGTCTGTGTGCCGTGTCTCGACCTTCCTCGGGTCTCGATCTCTTCTTTACTTGAAAGGCACGCAGGGTGTGCCTCAGGCATCATCTATAGAGTCTCCAGTGGCTGTACTCGTCAGTACAGCACCAATCGGGCACCGCTTCTCTTGGGTGTCGATCTTAAAGCGCGTATCGGTTTCATCTCGTGGAAGTTTCTGGTCGGTTATCTTTTGGGTAGCATCGCAGCCCACATCAGCATCCCTGATGATCAGTATCTTGTCGTCTTGGATCCCCGTTCTGGACTCACTTCAGCGCATCCTCGATGTCTTTAGGCCTTAAAGCGAGGCTTCTTGCACGTGCATCTTCCTGTTGCGGCCGCATCTCTTTGTAACGGCCCACGGTCTCGTGCTTTTCCAGGGCTGCCGTAGCTGCTTCTTCGCAGCCCCCTAGGTCTTGTTGCCCGACGGCCTCTTTGGCGAGGGAGTCGTTCTTCTTACAGAGTTTCCTTTTGTCTCTTGTGTTGTCGGTCCGTGTGCCGTGTCGGTCTGTGCGTGTCTGTGTGGTTGGAGCTGCTCTGCCTGTAGCACAGGAGCGGTGGTGTTGGTTCTACAATTTATATGTCTGTAGATTTAGAGTTTGAAGGCCAGGGCTGTTGGGTCCGTTACAGAACACGGAGCCGTACGTGGAGTAGACGGAGAGGTGTCGTGTCCTTGGGGTGACGCAGCCGCAGAGGGGGTGACCGCAGCTGCCTGGGAGAAGCCACGTGAGGGATAGTAGAGCAGTTGATATTCCTGGGGTGTTCTATCTGATGTGCGTGGGTGTCGGGGTTTGATTTCAGTGGGGTTTGCCTCTTGTTCTGTCTGGCTGTAGTGTGAAACAGACGATGTTCCTCAATGGAAACAAGCTATCTGGAATTCTTCAGCCGTCACATGGCCTCGTGGTGACTTGTCTGATGTTGTTTCTTCAGATGGAGAGGGAGAAGCTGCACGCCAGAGGCTGACGATGGGAGAGTCGGGAAGAGCTTCCTAGCAAGGTGTGCTGGCTGCGGTGCAGGTGGGAACGTGTGACCGGTGTCTGTAGGACCAGCTAACGGGTTCCTATTTCTCCAGTTTGAAGGTGCAGAGCCCTGAGCAAAGCACAATGTGGACACCGCAGCTGAGTCGAGCAAGAAGAGCGATGGTGAGTTACCTGAAGCAGCAGTTATTGTGTAGGTGTCTCATGGTTCGCAAGTCACAAGCATCCCTTGCTGTTTGTGTATTACAGGTGATGCACAAGACTCCACCCGGCAGTGTGGGGTGACAGAGGCTGAGAGACTGAGGGGTACAGGTAAGGGAGGAGGAGTTGGGGGTTACCTGCGGGTGGCTGTGCTTTTGGGCGCTACCTGAGCATGTATCTTAGGGTTTAATTGCAGGTGCTGCACGGCTCAGAAAAGGAGAAGCTTTGTGTCTACGAGCAATCTGAGAAGATGAGGAAGCTGTTGGTGGGTTTGGGGTGTAAGGGCAAAGACTAATCTGGCAAGTCGGTTGAGCGTTTGCCTTAGATTTTGCAGGTTCCGTCCGGTCTGCCTTTGGAATGGGAAGGGTGTTTGAGGTGAGCTGGGCAGTAGGGCGAGGGAGCGTGGGGTTAATTTCTCACCTGCACAACACTGAATTTTGTGTCTCCTGTCACTTCAGGTTCCCTAGGCGATGACAGCTGCAGTATCTCCTGTTGGACTCAGCTCGGAACAGCTGAGCGGAAGGTTGTGGATTTTCACACACAGGTGCATGTTGGGCCAGGCAGCGGCATCGGCCAGCGCCATGTAGACGGTCGGCGGCGTCTTAGTTTCCCATTTGGTTTCCTTGCAGATGGTCAAGAGGTCCCCGGTGAGGGCCGGATCCTGCCAGACAGCTGTCGACATGAAGGTTTCCCATCGGGGACGGCTTCAGACCTCCGGCTATCTGAAAGCTAAGTTGAGGGAGCAGGGCTGGGCCGGGGATGGGAAGAAGGTCGTGAATGGAAGGGAGGTGTTTTAAACGTCGCGTAGGGGAGAAGGCCGTGCAGGAAGGGGTCCCCTTGGGGCAGGTAGAGAGAGGCTTGATTTTCAGCCCAACGCTAGCGCGAGCCAGGCAGGACAGTTCCAACATGTGTCTGTGTCGTTGCGTGGTTTATGTAGTCTGTGTGCCGTGTCTCGACCTTCCTCGGGTCTCGATCTCTTCTTTACTTGAAAGGCACGCAGGGTGTGCCTCAGGCATCATCTATAGAGTCTCCAGTGGCTGTACTCGTCAGTACAGCACCAATCGGGCACCGCTTCTCTTGGGTGTCGATCTTAAAGCGCGTATCGGTTTCATCTCGTGGAAGTTTCTGGTCGGTTATCTTTTGGGTAGCATCGCAGCCCACATCAGCATCCCTGATGATCAGTATCTTGTCGTCTTGGATCCCCGTTCTGGACTCACTTCAGCGCATCCTCGATGTCTTTAGGCCTTAAAGCGAGGCTTCTTGCACGTGCATCTTCCTGTTGCGGCCGCATCTCTTTGTAACGGCCCACGGTCTCGTGCTTTTCCAGGGCTGCCGTAGCTGCTTCTTCGCAGCCCCCTAGGTCTTGTTGCCCGACGGCCTCTTTGGCGAGGGAGTCGTTCTTCTTACAGAGTTTCCTTTTGTCTCTTGTGTTGTCGGTCCGTGTGCCGTGTCGGTCTGTGCGTGTCTGTGTGGTTGGAGCTGCTCTGCCTGTAGCACAGGAGCGGTGGTGTTGGTTCTACAATTTATATGTCTGTAGATTTAGAGTTTGAAGGCCAGGGCTGTTGGGTCCGTTACAGAACACGGAGCCGTACGTGGAGTAGACGGAGAGGTGTCGTGTCCTTGGGGTGACGCAGCCGCAGAGGGGGTGACCGCAGCTGCCTGGGAGAAGCCACGTGAGGGATAGTAGAGCAGTTGATATTCCTGGGGTGTTCTATCTGATGTGCGTGGGTGTCGGGGTTTGATTTCAGTGGGGTTTGCCTCTTGTTCTGTCTGGCTGTAGTGTGAAACAGACGATGTTCCTCAATGGAAACAAGCTATCTGGAATTCTTCAGCCGTCACATGGCCTCGTGGTGACTTGTCTGATGTTGTTTCTTCAGATGGAGAGGGAGAAGCTGCACGCCAGAGGCTGACGATGGGAGAGTCGGGAAGAGCTTCCTAGCAAGGTGTGCTGGCTGCGGTGCAGGTGGGAACGTGTGACCGGTGTCTGTAGGACCAGCTAACGGGTTCCTATTTCTCCAGTTTGAAGGTGCAGAGCCCTGAGCAAAGCACAATGTGGACACCGCAGCTGAGTCGAGCAAGAAGAGCGATGGTGAGTTACCTGAAGCAGCAGTTATTGTGTAGGTGTCTCATGGTTCGCAAGTCACAAGCATCCCTTGCTGTTTGTGTATTACAGGTGATGCACAAGACTCCACCCGGCAGTGTGGGGTGACAGAGGCTGAGAGACTGAGGGGTACAGGTAAGGGAGGAGGAGTTGGGGGTTACCTGCGGGTGGCTGTGCTTTTGGGCGCTACCTGAGCATGTATCTTAGGGTTTAATTGCAGGTGCTGCACGGCTCAGAAAAGGAGAAGCTTTGTGTCTACGAGCAATCTGAGAAGATGAGGAAGCTGTTGGTGGGTTTGGGGTGTAAGGGCAAAGACTAATCTGGCAAGTCGGTTGAGCGTTTGCCTTAGATTTTGCAGGTTCCGTCCGGTCTGCCTTTGGAATGGGAAGGGTGTTTGAGGTGAGCTGGGCAGTAGGGCGAGGGAGCGTGGGGTTAATTTCTCACCTGCACAACACTGAATTTTGTGTCTCCTGTCACTTCAGGTTCCCTAGGCGATGACAGCTGCAGTATCTCCTGTTGGACTCAGCTCGGAACAGCTGAGCGGAAGGTTGTGGATTTTCACACACAGGTGCATGTTGGGCCAGGCAGCGGCATCGGCCAGCGCCATGTAGACGGTCGGCGGCGTCTTAGTTTCCCATTTGGTTTTCTTGCAGATGGTCAAGAGGTCCCCGGTGAGGGCCGGATCCTGCCAGACAGCTGTCGACATGAAGGTTTCCCATCGGGGACGGCTTCAGACCTCCGGCTATCTGAAAGCTAAGTTGAGGGAGCAGGGCTGGGCCGGGGATGGGAAGAAGGTCGTGAATGGAAGGGAGGTGTTTTAAACGTCGCGTAGGGGAGAAGGCCGTGCAGGAAGGGGTCCCCTTGGGGCAGGTAGAGAGAGGCTTGATTTTCAGCCCAACGCTAGCGCGAGCCAGGCAGGACAGTTCCAACATGTGTCTGTGTCGTTGCGTGGTTTATGTAGTCTGTGTGCCGTGTCTCGACCTTCCTCGGGTCTCGATCTCTTCTTTACTTGAAAGGCACGCAGGGTGTGCCTCAGGCATCATCTATAGAGTCTCCAGTGGCTGTACTCGTCAGTACAGCACCAATCGGGCACCGCTTCTCTTGGGTGTCGATCTTAAAGCGCGTATCGGTTTCATCTCGTGGAAGTTTCTGGTCGGTTATCTTTTGGGTAGCATCGCAGCCCACATCAGCATCCCTGATGATCAGTATCTTGTCGTCTTGGATCCCCGTTCTGGACTCACTTCAGCGCATCCTCGATGTCTTTAGGCCTTAAAGCGAGGCTTCTTGCACGTGCATCTTCCTGTTGCGGCCGCATCTCTTTGTAACGGCCCACGGTCTCGTGCTTTTCCAGGGCTGCCGTAGCTGCTTCTTCGCAGCCCCCTAGGTCTTGTTGCCCGACGGCCTCTTTGGCGAGGGAGTCGTTCTTCTTACAGAGTTTCCTTTTGTCTCTTGTGTTGTCGGTCCGTGTGCCGTGTCGGTCTGTGCGTGTCTGTGTGGTTGGAGCTGCTCTGCCTGTAGCACAGGAGCGGTGGTGTTGGTTCTACAATTTATATGTCTGTAGATTTAGAGTTTGAAGGCCAGGGCTGTTGGGTCCGTTACAGAACACGGAGCCGTACGTGGAGTAGACGGAGAGGTGTCGTGTCCTTGGGGTGACGCAGCCGCAGAGGGGGTGACCGCAGCTGCCTGGGAGAAGCCACGTGAGGGATAGTAGAGCAGTTGATATTCCTGGGGTGTTCTATCTGATGTGCGTGGGTGTCGGGGTTTGATTTCAGTGGGGTTTGCCTCTTGTTCTGTCTGGCTGTAGTGTGAAACAGACGATGTTCCTCAATGGAAACAAGCTATCTGGAATTCTTCAGCCGTCACATGGCCTCGTGGTGACTTGTCTGATGTTGTTTCTTCAGATGGAGAGGGAGAAGCTGCACGCCAGAGGCTGACGATGGGAGAGTCGGGAAGAGCTTCCTAGCAAGGTGTGCTGGCTGCGGTGCAGGTGGGAACGTGTGACCGGTGTCTGTAGGACCAGCTAACGGGTTCCTATTTCTCCAGTTTGAAGGTGCAGAGCCCTGAGCAAAGCACAATGTGGACACCGCAGCTGAGTCGAGCAAGAAGAGCGATGGTGAGTTACCTGAAGCAGCAGTTATTGTGTAGGTGTCTCATGGTTCGCAAGTCACAAGCATCCCTTGCTGTTTGTGTATTACAGGTGATGCACAAGACTCCACCCGGCAGTGTGGGGTGACAGAGGCTGAGAGACTGAGGGGTACAGGTAAGGGAGGAGGAGTTGGGGGTTACCTGCGGGTGGCTGTGCTTTTGGGCGCTACCTGAGCATGTATCTTAGGGTTTAATTGCAGGTGCTGCACGGCTCAGAAAAGGAGAAGCTTTGTGTCTACGAGCAATCTGAGAAGATGAGGAAGCTGTTGGTGGGTTTGGGGTGTAAGGGCAAAGACTAATCTGGCAAGTCGGTTGAGCGTTTGCCTTAGATTTTGCAGGTTCCGTCCGGTCTGCCTTTGGAATGGGAAGGGTGTTTGAGGTGAGCTGGGCAGTAGGGCGAGGGAGCGTGGGGTTAATTTCTCACCTGCACAACACTGAATTTTGTGTCTCCTGTCACTTCAGGTTCCCTAGGCGATGACAGCTGCAGTATCTCCTGTTGGACTCAGCTCGGAACAGCTGAGCGGAAGGTTGTGGATTTTCACACACAGGTGCATGTTGGGCCAGGCAGCGGCATCGGCCAGCGCCATGTAGACGGTCGGCGGCGTCTTAGTTTCCCATTTGGTTTCTTGCAGATGGTCAAGAGGTCCCCGGTGAGGGCCGGATCCTGCCAGACAGCTGTCGACATGAAGGTTTCCCATCGGGGACGGCTTCAGACCTCCGGCTATCTGAAAGCTAAGTTGAGGGAGCAGGGCTGGGCCGGGGATGGGAAGAAGGTCGTGAATGGAAGGGAGGTGTTTTAAACGTCGCGTAGGGGAGAAGGCCGTGCAGGAAGGGGTCCCCTTGGGGCAGGTAGAGAGAGGCTTGATTTTCAGCCCAACGCTAGCGCGAGCCAGGCAGGACAGTTCCAACATGTGTCTGTGTCGTTGCGTGGTTTATGTAGTCTGTGTGCCGTGTCTCGACCTTCCTCGGGTCTCGATCTCTTCTTTACTTGAAAGGCACGCAGGGTGTGCCTCAGGCATCATCTATAGAGTCTCCAGTGGCTGTACTCGTCAGTACAGCACCAATCGGGCACCGCTTCTCTTGGGTGTCGATCTTA
Source organism: Neomorphus geoffroyi (assembly GCA_033558235.1). Taxonomy (NCBI): domain Eukaryota; kingdom Metazoa; phylum Chordata; class Aves; order Cuculiformes; family Neomorphidae; genus Neomorphus; species Neomorphus geoffroyi. The sequence continues at coordinate 97,451 of JAUMJM010000345.1, forward strand.
AAGCGCGTATCGGTTTCATCTCGTGGAAGTTTCTGGTCGGTTATCTTTTGGGTAGCATCGCAGCCCACATCAGCATCCCTGATGATCAGTATCTTGTCGTCTTGGATCCCCGTTCTGGACTCACTTCAGCGCATCCTCGATGTCTTTAGGCCTTAAAGCGAGGCTTCTTGCACGTGCATCTTCCTGTTGCGGCCGCATCTCTTTGTAACGGCCCACGGTCTCGTGCTTTTCCAGGGCTGCCGTAGCTGCTTCTTCGCAGCCCCCTAGGTCTTGTTGCCCGACGGCCTCTTTGGCGAGGGAGTCGTTCTTCTTACAGAGTTTCCTTTTGTCTCTTGTGTTGTCGGTCCGTGTGCCGTGTCGGTCTGTGCGTGTCTGTGTGGTTGGAGCTGCTCTGCCTGTAGCACAGGAGCGGTGGTGTTGGTTCTACAATTTATATGTCTGTAGATTTAGAGTTTGAAGGCCAGGGCTGTTGGGTCCGTTACAGAACACGGAGCCGTACGTGGAGTAGACGGAGAGGTGTCGTGTCCTTGGGGTGACGCAGCCGCAGAGGGGGTGACCGCAGCTGCCTGGGAGAAGCCACGTGAGGGATAGTAGAGCAGTTGATATTCCTGGGGTGTTCTATCTGATGTGCGTGGGTGTCGGGGTTTGATTTCAGTGGGGTTTGCCTCTTGTTCTGTCTGGCTGTAGTGTGAAACAGACGATGTTCCTCAATGGAAACAAGCTATCTGGAATTCTTCAGCCGTCACATGGCCTCGTGGTGACTTGTCTGATGTTGTTTCTTCAGATGGAGAGGGAGAAGCTGCACGCCAGAGGCTGACGATGGGAGAGTCGGGAAGAGCTTCCTAGCAAGGTGTGCTGGCTGCGGTGCAGGTGGGAACGTGTGACCGGTGTCTGTAGGACCAGCTAACGGGTTCCTATTTCTCCAGTTTGAAGGTGCAGAGCCCTGAGCAAAGCACAATGTGGACACCGCAGCTGAGTCGAGCAAGAAGAGCGATGGTGAGTTACCTGAAGCAGCAGTTATTGTGTAGGTGTCTCATGGTTCGCAAGTCACAAGCATCCCTTGCTGTTTGTGTATTACAGGTGATGCACAAGACTCCACCCGGCAGTGTGGGGTGACAGAGGCTGAGAGACTGAGGGGTACAGGTAAGGGAGGAGGAGTTGGGGGTTACCTGCGGGTGGCTGTGCTTTTGGGCGCTACCTGAGCATGTATCTTAGGGTTTAATTGCAGGTGCTGCACGGCTCAGAAAAGGAGAAGCTTTGTGTCTACGAGCAATCTGAGAAGATGAGGAAGCTGTTGGTGGGTTTGGGGTGTAAGGGCAAAGACTAATCTGGCAAGTCGGTTGAGCGTTTGCCTTAGATTTTGCAGGTTCCGTCCGGTCTGCCTTTGGAATGGGAAGGGTGTTTGAGGTGAGCTGGGCAGTAGGGCGAGGGAGCGTGGGGTTAATTTCTCACCTGCACAACACTGAATTTTGTGTCTCCTGTCACTTCAGGTTCCCTAGGCGATGACAGCTGCAGTATCTCCTGTTGGACTCAGCTCGGAACAGCTGAGCGGAAGGTTGTGGATTTCACACACAGGTGCATGTTGGGCCAGGCAGCGGCATCGGCCAGCGCCATGTAGACGGTCGGCGGCGTCTTAGTTTCCCATTTGGTTTCCTTGCAGATGGTCAAGAGGTCCCCGGTGAGGGCCGGATCCTGCCAGACAGCTGTCGACATGAAGGTTTCCCATCGGGGACGGCTTCAGACCTCCGGCTATCTGAAAGCTAAGTTGAGGGAGCAGGGCTGGGCCGGGGATGGGAAGAAGGTCGTGAATGGAAGGGAGGTGTTTTAAACGTCGCGTAGGGGAGAAGGCCGTGCAGGAAGGGGTCCCCTTGGGGCAGGTAGAGAGAGGCTTGATTTTCAGCCCAACGCTAGCGCGAGCCAGGCAGGACAGTTCCAACATGTGTCTGTGTCGTTGCGTGGTTTATGTAGTCTGTGTGCCGTGTCTCGACCTTCCTCGGGTCTCGATCTCTTCTTTACTTGAAAGGCACGCAGGGTGTGCCTCAGGCATCATCTATAGAGTCTCCAGTGGCTGTACTCGTCAGTACAGCACCAATCGGGCACCGCTTCTCTTGGGTGTCGATCTTAAAGCGCGTATCGGTTTCATCTCGTGGAAGTTTCTGGTCGGTTATCTTTTGGGTAGCATCGCAGCCCACATCAGCATCCCTGATGATCAGTATCTTGTCGTCTTGGATCCCCGTTCTGGACTCACTTCAGCGCATCCTCGATGTCTTTAGGCCTTAAAGCGAGGCTTCTTGCACGTGCATCTTCCTGTTGCGGCCGCATCTCTTTGTAACGGCCCACGGTCTCGTGCTTTTCCAGGGCTGCCGTAGCTGCTTCTTCGCAGCCCCCTAGGTCTTGTTGCCCGACGGCCTCTTTGGCGAGGGAGTCGTTCTTCTTACAGAGTTTCCTTTTGTCTCTTGTGTTGTCGGTCCGTGTGCCGTGTCGGTCTGTGCGTGTCTGTGTGGTTGGAGCTGCTCTGCCTGTAGCACAGGAGCGGTGGTGTTGGTTCTACAATTTATATGTCTGTAGATTTAGAGTTTGAAGGCCAGGGCTGTTGGGTCCGTTACAGAACACGGAGCCGTACGTGGAGTAGACGGAGAGGTGTCGTGTCCTTGGGGTGACGCAGCCGCAGAGGGGGTGACCGCAGCTGCCTGGGAGAAGCCACGTGAGGGATAGTAGAGCAGTTGATATTCCTGGGGTGTTCTATCTGATGTGCGTGGGTGTCGGGGTTTGATTTCAGTGGGGTTTGCCTCTTGTTCTGTCTGGCTGTAGTGTGAAACAGACGATGTTCCTCAATGGAAACAAGCTATCTGGAATTCTTCAGCCGTCACATGGCCTCGTGGTGACTTGTCTGATGTTGTTTCTTCAGATGGAGAGGGAGAAGCTGCACGCCAGAGGCTGACGATGGGAGAGTCGGGAAGAGCTTCCTAGCAAGGTGTGCTGGCTGCGGTGCAGGTGGGAACGTGTGACCGGTGTCTGTAGGACCAGCTAACGGGTTCCTATTTCTCCAGTTTGAAGGTGCAGAGCCCTGAGCAAAGCACAATGTGGACACCGCAGCTGAGTCGAGCAAGAAGAGCGATGGTGAGTTACCTGAAGCAGCAGTTATTGTGTAG